>JADHKO010000291.1:0-31714 GCA_019925425.1 Ophiostoma pallidulum | reverse complement strand
AATCTTTTATTATTAAAGATATTTTTTTAATAGAGGTTGAAAATATGGCGATTTAATATGGGAAAGTGGCCCAAAGGGGGGGCGGCCCAAAGGGGTGGGTGCGGACTTAACCCCTCAATCTTGCATGGCTATTTACATAAAATGGCTTCGCCGGGGTTTGCCAAGCAGGCTGGCGAGCGTCACTCGCATACGTGTATATAAAAATAGACGCACAGTTCTTGCAGCGTTCTTCTATTTTTCTCGTGACGTCTCCTATCTCTCTTCGTATGTCTATGTACGCTGGAAAAACAGGCGCGGGACCAGCTCCCCCCTTAAGGCCCTGACTACCTCCCACTTCATTTCTCGCAATAGTGTCAGAGATCGTGACGTCCCACAGTTACATCAGGAGGTAGCCGAAGAGCAGCGCCAGGCCGCCTAGGAGGGTGAGAGGCAGCGCGGCCGCGGGGGCGGCGTCCGACGACTGCTTCGACGACTTCGACGACGCCGAGATGGCGGACGCCGCGTCCAGAAGCACGGAGCCGTCGGCAGACGTGCGCACGGTGGCGCCAATGTCGCCCCAGCGGATGTTGGAAAAGGTCACGGCGGCGTCCGAGTTGTTCGCGGCCACGATCCTGGGGTCCCCCTGCGTCGCCGAGCACGGGCCGGCGCTGCCGCTGTCCAGCCAGGTCATGAAGTCGCCGGCGGCGTCCCAGATGCTGAAGATGAGCACCATGCCGCGCCCCAGCGCCTGGCCCATGCCCTGCAGGCCGCCGAGGCGCACAAAGTCGCTGGTGCCGCCCTGCGACGCGCAGTAGTCCTCGGTGAGGCTGCCGAGCCCCGTCGCCAGCGCGGACAGCGCCGACGTCGAGCCGTCGAACGACTTGGTCGCGGACAGCACCATGCGGCCGTTCTGGATGTACATGCGGCGGATCTCGGCGAGGGTGCCCGACGCGCTGTTGTCGGCCGAGAGGAACTGCGTGACAACGGTAAAGGGGCGGCGCGTGTCGACGGCACCGCCCGCGCCGTAGAAGCTGCGGGCGCCCGCGCGGTACGGGTTGATGGCGCAGCCGCTCTTGTCGCAGACGCCAGCGGCGGCGGCGGCGGTGGTGGTGTTGGTGGTGCGGCCGCACTGGTCGCCGGTGCATTGGACGAGGCCTTGGGCGCTGCAGGTGTGCGGGGTCATGGCGGTGGCGGCGTTGTTGGCCTCCCAGACGTCCATCTCGTTGCAGCAGGCGCCCGCGTTGTTGAGGTTGGCCAGGCCGTTGATAAAGGTGGTGTTGACGCACTGGGCGTCGCAGTAGCCGGTGCCGTACTGGGCGCCGGCCGGGTTGGCGGCGGACCGGCCGCCGGACGGGTCCATCTCGGTGAGGTACAGGGCGCCGTTGACGCCGCAGCCGGCCTTGGACATGTCGACGTCGTAGGTGAGCTCCTGGTTGATGAGCTTGAGCACCTGGTAGTTCGTGTCGTCCTCGGCGACGAGGTAGACGCGGGGGCTCAGGGTCTTGGCGGAGGCGCCGGAGCCCTCGAACAGGCGCAGCGTCATGGCGTCGCCGGCGGTGGAGACGCCCATGGCGGCGTAGTCGACGCCTTCGAGGGCGCAGTTCTGCGAGCAGGTGGCGGCGTCCGGGCACTGGGTGCGGTTGGCGACGGAGCAGGGGACGTCGGCGCGGCCGACGACGTGCAGGCTGCGGCTGAGGGCGTCGGTGACGAGGCTGGTCTGCAGCGTGCGGCAGCCGCCGGCGGTGGTGCAGAACTTGGTGGGCAGCTTGGGGTGAACCTCGGGGATGGCTGTGCCGACCTGCTGGGCGACGGCAGCACCGCCGAGGAGGAGGAGAAGCAGCGCAGGTGCTGACAACATGATGAGGGAGCCGAGAGGGGGAGGAGTGGCAGAAAGGGGAAAGATGATTAAACAAATAAAAAATATATGGAAACGGATGAGGAAGGAGGGTTGTCTGAATCTACTAGAATCAAGATGAGAAGTAAATAGGGAGAGAACAAGGAGTGAACATGGAGTGGACAAGGAGCGAACGACGCGACTGAACAACCGGGCTCAAAGGACGCTGGTCAAGATGTGGACGAAAGAGGGATACGGGGGAAAAGGCAAAGGAGAGGTGAGTGGGAAAGGAAGAAGGAGAGACGAGGAGGCTAGGAGATGAACAGATGGGAAGAAAGGAAAGAAAAAACCGCTTGAGATGATAGCCAGGAAACGGTTCTATTTTCAAGGCCGAGATCGTCGTGCGCTGCCTCTCGGCGTCGTCGTCACCTCCTCGACAGCACCTGGCCGGCAGCCCGCTCGTGCGAGGTTTGTATTCAGCAAGGGGACCAGGAAGCGACAGAGGACGAGCCAGGAGGGCTGGAAGAAAGGAAAGGATGGGATAAAGGGGGGGTGGGGGGGCGTCCTGAAAACGAAAGCGTCCCGCTGCGTGATCGTCGAACCTTGGGACGCTTGTCCTCGTTCTTGCCGCGATGCCGCCTCTTTTCAAAACAAAAGAAAGACAGAAAGGCGTCTGTCAATGAGAGAGGCAGACGCAGCAGGGAGATCGGATGAAACGCAGCCGTCGCGGAGAGCCCTGAAGGAGCAGCGTGCCAACCCGAGAGTGGCATTTCGATTGCCCTCCCGTGTTTGCGGGGGACGGGGACATCGCGTTGATGCGGACAGGGTCTGCAGTGCTGGAACGCCCTCGCTGTGCCCCAGTCAGCAGCACTCTTGCGAGGTCCTTGCGCCGGCGTCTAGAGGCGCTGAGCCGTGCCAGTCTAGCAGGCGTGTTGGTTCTGTGTTGTCGTTTCGAGATTGTCGGCAGCCGCCCCCTCTTTCGCCACCCGGAGGGAGGGCTACACGGAGGGCCGGACGGAGAGCCGCAAGAGATAAGAAGCGTCCTTTTACCCGCCTAAACAGCCCGATCTCTGCCGCTAGCGGAGACCGTCGACGTCGACAAAGCACAGTGGGTGGTGTCCTAAAGGGTAAACTCGATGAAACAGTTGATCGGCAGGGACGGCTCCGGCTCCCAGCGGCGAGGCCGAGATGGAGCCAGTCTGAGGCCGCGTTGCTGTTGTGAAAGAAGAGAAGAAGAGAAGGAGAAAGAGAAGGAGGGAAAAAGAGAGCAATGGCGATGATCTGCCGCGTCTCTGCTTCGTTTTCAGTCACGGCCATCAGACAGAGGTTGCTGCGATCAGAGGTGTTCATAACTTCGTTTTTGTATGGGAGCCTGGCGCCACCGATGGGCGGTCTAGATAAAAGAGCAAGAAGCGATGATGCTTCGATGTGGAAAGGTCGTAGTAGGCAAGAAACAAGGAAAAAAGGGAAACAAGAACACAGAGAGAACAGTGATGCATGGAGTGACCACCAGACAGAAACGCCGAGGACCGTAAAATAACCACCCGCTTTTGAGAGAGGAATGACGAAACGAGGAACCCAGAAGAACAAGAAGCTGTCAGAATGGGTAAAAAAGGGAAACCAAAAAAAAGACGAAAATCTTCACGGAAAACCACCAGATCACAAAACAAAACGGCCCGCGTCTGTTGTCACTTGGCCAGCTCGTCAAAGATTCGTATCAGACTCCGCACGCCGACCAGGTTGTTCTCGTCGGGGCCCTCCGCGGGGCTGACGAACTTGGCATGGGCAAAGTCGATCAGGCGCAGGCTGTAGATGTGCGGCAGGCTGTCGGCGTCTTCGTCGTCGTCATCGTCGTCTTCCATGTCATCCAGATCGGAATCGAACTCGCTGTAGGCATAGTCCGAGCCGGTGTGCCGGCTGCGAGTCTTCGCATCGTCGTCGTCGTCGTCGTCGTCGTCGATCGCAATGCCACTATCCGTGCGGCTCGACGACCGGTCCGTCATCTTGCCCAGGACCTCGCGGCGCGAGCGCGACCGCAATGTGGCGGATGCTGTGCTGGGATCGGCGGCAGGGGTCGAGGGGGATGCAGAAGCCAACGCGGGCGCCGTCACCGTCACCGTCACCGTCGCCGGCACGGACACAGATGCGGGCTCTTCACACTCGGCCTCGGGCTCGACAATGCGCGTGCGCATCTGCTCGCGTCTCCGCTGTTTCCGGAGGCGCTGTGCTTCGCTGCCGCTCGCGTTGCCCTCCTCGACGGCGGCGCGCAGCGCCTCGCCATCGCCCTCAAACACAAAGAGCAGCGACGACGAGTACATGCGCGTCCGCTCGCGCTCGAGCACGTCGCGCACGCGCTCGAGGTCGGCCTTGAAGGCCTGCGCGATGGCGCGGGCGTGCGCCGCGTCGACGCCGGCGGCCGGGTTGAAGAGGTAGCGGCGGAAGGCGTCGACGACGTTGTCGTTGTTGACGTGCTTGCGGCCAAAGTCCTTGTCGTAGACGCGGTAGCCCTGGGGATCGAGGCGGGCGGGGTCGGCGGGGTCAGCCGCTGCGGCCGGGTTGTCGGACCCCTGGAACACGCGCATGCCGGCGATGCGGAAGCCGAACTGGGCGTGTGTGGTCTGCGCGCAGACCTCGTCCATGCGCTGGCGCTTCTGGAGGGGCGCACTGTCGCCCCACAGGCGGCGGCCGAGCTTGACGTCGAGGATGTTGGGCTTCTTGAAGCCGTGCGCGGCGTTCTCGAGGACCACGGCGCGGTCGGTGGTGATGCTCTGGCTGCCGCGGGGAACCCAGGTGACGTTGTCGGGCGAAGGCGTGGGCTGCACCGCCGGCGACTCAGCGCCACGACGGGGATGTCCCTCGAGCCCGGCGAGCGCCTCTTGGACCTGCTGCGGGATCTGTGGGGTCTGCGTGATGGCGTCGGCCACGCCGGGCAGCTGCTCAGCAACGGCGGCACGGGCGTCCGAGGCGTCGCTCAGCATCAGCGTGCCCATAAACAGTGGCATCAGGTCGGCCAGCTCTGGGTGGCCGTCACGGACGGCTTCGTAGAATTCGATCTCGGCCGGCACGCACGGCTTGATGAAGAGGACACCGTCGGCGTCGCATAATGTCCCGGCACTGGGGAGTCGAGGGTTAGACAACCACAACGTCCACAAGGCGGCACGTACCACGACGCACAACGGGCAGGGGGGACTCACTGTCCAGCAACGGCGTGGCCAAAGGCTTGCAGCTCGGACGCTTTGGGAAGTTCGGGGGGTTCCTTCGGAGCCATGGCGGGCTTGGCGCGCAACGAGGGGGAGGACGGGGGCGGGAGAGGCAACGGCGCAAGAACAAGTGCTATGGCCGGACAGGGAGAGACGAGCCGATGGTGTCTGCGGTACGGCGCATCGGTCGCGTCCGCAGCAGAGGCGAGGAGATGGCGGGAGAGTGAGGGCGACGGCCAGTGAGCAGCATTCAGAGAGAGGAGGAGGAGAGGAGGAGAGGGGGAGAGGGGGAGAGGGGGAGGAGAGGAGGAGGCGAGGCTGGTTGCCGATGCAGAGGAGGATGCGGTGTGTGCGCGCGGTGTGCGTGATATAAGTATGGGCGTGGCTGTCGACGGCCGTTTACCGTCTGCTCGTCTGCGTCGTTGCTTTTCGCGGCCGTGTCGTGGTTGGAGAGACGTCTGCCGTTGTTCAGCGGTCTGGCTCGACGGTTCAGCGGTCCAGCAGTCCAACGCGCCCTGGGAGATGATGGGCGCCTGCTGGTTTGGGATTTTCTGGGTGTGCCAGGCTATTAAAGTGGGCCCCGCACCTTTCGGGCACTTGTGTTGTTGTGAAAGCGAAAGTGCGTTTGCCTCTGTGGATCCTTTTGCCGCCTGCTCTTTCCTCTTGCGCCGGGCAGCGCCTCCCACCCCACGGCCGCCAGCGGCAGCCAATCAGAGGCCACCCACCCCTGCAGTCTACGGTTGCCTCTGGACATGCGCAGCGAGGTCGCGCGGGAGAGGGAAAGAGGGAGGGGGAGCGAACTGCTCCGCCACCTTCCTGCTGCTCTGGCCGCGCGGGCCGCTGGAATCCGCCTCGCTAGCCAGACAGGCCCGCCAGGCGCAAAATCGCCGCCCGGCCGCGTCCTGCCTGCATCGCGGCCCCTGAAGCCGCCGCCCCAGCCTGCTGGCGCAGCAGCGCAACGACAAAACGCTCATTTTACCCCCATTTCGCGTCTGTTTATTGGTTTTGGGGGTTCTCCTTTTTTTCTTATTTTTCCTCTCATCCCCCCCCCCCCCCCCTGTCTTACCTCCAGCTCCCCCCGAGCCGTCGCCACCTCGGCGCAGCAGCCAATCTGGCCTCTGGACATCTCCCGCACGAGAGTCCTCCCGATGTCGTCGTTGCTGTGGTTGTCGCCTCCTCCGTTCTCCTTCCTGGCTGTAGCTCCCATTTGGGTCGTCCGGCTGGATCCGATCTGTTGGCACGCGCAGGTCCCCTCCTCCCCCGTAGTCGATGTCTTCGGCCGGCGGCGCGACCTGCACGGCTGCCCGACGAGAGAGAGAGAGACGAGTGAGAAAGAGGGCACGCTGGCTGAGCTCGTGGGCAGTATGGCCGCCGGGGCATCTGCCGCGTCGTGCTTGCTTGTCGTATCATGCATCGTCGTTGTTCAAGGTCTGGCATGGCACGCCAGGAAGACCGCAAGACAGCCCATGGGAAAGCCTGTCTGTCGCACCGTAGCACAGCCCGCTGCAGCCGACAGACGCCCCTGCTGATTCCGGCCAATGTGCTCTGACGGTCAGCGTCAGCCTCGTGTCTGCTTTCTCCGTCCCCCGTTCTCTGCGATCCGGGCACGCTCGTATTGATCCCTGCTGCTGACGCCCTTGGTCGTCGCGTTTGTTTGTTCTTTGTTCGTTGTTCACGGGTGTGCAGTGACAAGCCGCAATGGCGACACCGGCTGCGGCCTCGCCAGCCTCGCAACGTGCCTGTTTGCCTCTCACGCTGCTTGTCGTCACTGTCGTCACTGTCGTCGCAAACAAAGGCAGTTTTTCGGCTATTGGTGCCTCTTTCCCTGCTCTGTCCTTGCTCTTTCCCTGCTCTCCCTGCTCACTTCGGATTTGGCTCGCATGCGTCTCATCCTCTGCTCCAGCACGTGCTGCCCCCCTAACAAGACCAGCAATGCCAGCAAGGCAGTCCTTGCACATGCATCGTGCCTTCCTCTTTTGACCCAAACCCGCTCCTTCTTTGTTTCGGCTTTCTGGCTGCTGGCTGCTGGCTGCTGGCTGTCGGCTGTCTGGCCGCTCACAGTCTTATGCCCCCCCCCCCCCCCCCCAAACACTCCCCAAGACCCCCCAACTTCACCTCACCTTTTCGTTGCTCCGCCCTCTTCCTTCACATACATCCGCCCTCTCGCATCCGCCCAAGCCACGCACCGTTCACCAAGGAAATCCTCTAGCTCGACCGTTGCCGTCTAGCTCGATCCTCCCACTCCGTCTCGTTCTTCTTGGCTCTGGAGATTAAGCTCACAAGCGAGGGCGAGAGCTCTGACCACACTGCGCTGGACCTTGTTCCTCCTCCGGAGAAATCAACAGCCCCTCCTCCGACCCCTCGAACCATGTCCTCGACTGTGGAGACGGCGGCGCCAATGACTGGCACTGCTCCTGCTGCCGATGCTGCGCCGCCGCCACCCCAGGACGTTGTTGACGTGCAGACGGCCACCGTGGCGGGCAAGAAGAAGCGCAAGTCCAAAGCCATTGCGGCGCGGGGCCCAACGGCGCTGCCCAAGAACCGGGGAACCGGGTTTGAAGGTCTGTTTGTCTTGTGCGAGAAGGACATGGGCGAAGGCGGCGGGATGCCAGATGCAGACATGGGGATTCTGGCTCCGCCATTGTTGCAGCGGCAGTGCCAGCTGGTCGCCTGCTTTTTGGGCATCGCCAAGTCTCTGCTCATGCTGGTCCGTTGAGCTGCTGTGCTGACAAGAGAACGTGGCCCTCCGCCCCCTTTGCAGAATACTACGCCGAGCCACCCTTGACCGTCGAGGAACATGAAGAGGAGATGGACCTGTACCACGCGTGAGCAACAATACCTCTCCACATTACAACGGGCCGACGTTGGGCCTTGCTGTGCTTCGCCATGACTTTCATGCATGCGAGAATGCCGGGCGTCGAACGCTAACGCAAATCCATCACTTCTTGCATATTTGTTGAACTTCACAGGACCCTAGCCTTTGACGAGTGAGTCGATCCCTTCTTTTGTGGACAGTCACTCCCCAGACGATGAGACATCTGCTGCGTCCTGTTTTGTTCTGTTCCTCTCTGCTCTGTTCTCTTCTGACCGTGGCGCAGACGCATCGAGACCTGCATCCAGCGGTATCGGGCACGTCGCCGATTCGATAATGAGCGGGCAGCCCTTTTTAACCGCTACCTGATGGTGGGCGGAATCGACTGCATGCCCCGCCAGTTCAATGGGGGTGCTGGCATGGGAGGACAGGCCGACGGTCTCACCAAGGACGACCTGCGGACCCTGGCTGCCACCGACGTTGTGCCACAGACGGCCAGCAAGGTCTCCAAGTTCTACGCCTCCGACAATGCGCACCTGTGGACCGTAGACTTTGTCGGCGTCGTCTCTGGGTATCTGTGCGTCGGTCCACAAGTCCTGGCTTGACACTTTTCTTTTTTCTTGTTTCCCTTTCGACCAGATTTGACTCTAACACACACGCACACCACCCGCTCACAGGTCGGTGTCCCTGCGGTCTGTCGGAAACTGCCGCGTCAGTCTCATGACCGTCGGTGTCGACGTCGTTGACAACTTTCTGCGCTATCTCCAAATACATGACGTCTGCCCCGAATACGACGAGGACATCAAGAAGGCCCGCTCCATCTGCACCGGAGCGCGCCGGGAGCTGCCGAACTGCCTCCTTGCCCTCCCTCGGATGCCGGGCCAGTTCAACCTGGCCTGCGTGAAGCTGTTCTGCAAGGAGCCCGAGCATCTGGCCTTCCACGATGGGCTGGACCCGCGGGACCGCGTGGTGGCCCCTGGCGGGGCGCTGGATGCGGAGACCGTCTTTCGGGCTACCGTTGCGCTGCAAAGCCACATTGTCGGCCAGAGGGCCCTTGACATGGCGAAAGAAAGCGCCGCGCTCGACCGCATCCACATTGTCACGACCAAGGAGATTGATCTGGAGATTGCCAAGCTTGTCTTTCCTTCGTACGAGCTTCGGCAGCGGTATGTGTCTGAAAATGAAAATAAGGAGACCAAGGAGACCAAGGAGACCAAGGAGACCAAGGAGACACAGGAGACCCAAGACAAGGAGACCCCAAAGACCGGCCCAGCCAATGGCAACAACCTTGACGGCACCGGACACGGCGCCCTCCGTGCAGCCGGCGTCGTCATCGCTACGCACTACTGCATCGAGGAGGGCATTGCCAACCAGCCACGCCCGACCAAGGCTCAGCTTGCCGCCCGGGGCAAGGAGGCCTTTTTCCTCGACGCCTCTCTCATGGACATGCTGTGCGTGGGCATGAAGCTGCGGGTCGTCATGCACGAGCTCAGCTGCGACCTGAACTTTGTGTCAGTAGTCAAGGAGCTGCTGCCCTCGTTCTACACGTTCCTGCCACAGGAGCTGATGATGGACTGGAAGGAGCCCAAGCTGAACGAGCGCGAGGCGCCGTCCGACGACAACCCGGACGCCGAGGAACAGGCCGTGCAGAACCAGCTGGACGAGGACAAGGATGAGTAACGGTGGTTTTTTTTTTCGGCTATTGCACGGTGTGCATCGGGGGGGATATAAAAGGGGGAAATGGGGACAAGGGGGACAAAAAAGGACTACGCGGGCGACAAAGGATCACATACGGAGGACAGGCATCTACGGCCTCTTTGAGGGTAGCGGGAAAGCACCTTGGCCAGGCCCAGCAGCGATCTACCATGCTCTATTTTCTTGATTTCTTGATGCCAACTTTCATAGAGACTCCTCCGTTTTGCGCTGAGCGGAGAATGTTCACGCAGCAACGCCGTTTCGTTTTGCCAAGGATGGTACTCATACTTTATTGGCCAAGCGACAGAAATCAGGCTGTGTAAGAACAGCCAAGACCGCCTTCTACCCCTTCTACTCAGAGGTTGTCTCCTCCGCCGTTTGTTCAATGTCCGTCAGATGGTCTGGTCAGCATCTGGAGATGCGACGGTCGAGTCTCCATCGTGTAGGTCAGCATTGCGAGCATCAGAAGACGTCTGTAAGTGGGAGAAGGTGTCGAAATCAAAGCTGTGATGGTACTCTTGAATTGCGTTGCAATCATGTGCGTGGTGATGCTTGTTACTCAAAGAACAAAAAATGGCCAGAAGCCACGGTACCAAGAACAAGTCGGCAGCTTCTCATAGATGTGCGGAAGGCTTCAATTGTGTTGTTAAAGTGATGCAGAGGACTGGAGCTAAAGGCTCTGCAGGGCCGCTATTTTAGTGGGCCTAAGCTCCGCAACAGCTTTCCCATCGGTCGTGCAGAAAAGTAACTCCGCATCCAGGCACCAGCATTTGGGCACCTGGGCGTTCAATTATTCAGCCGAGCGTGGAGATGAAGAGATAAGAAAAGAACGAGAACAAAAAGAAGACTTATGTTGGAATATCAAACAAATTATACAGATCCTACACAATACGCCGCTTTGAACAATATAGACCAAAGGGGAAAAGACAATCCGGTGGAGAGTACAATATCCTGCGAGCAAAACAAAACCAATGCAAATCAAAAGAAACAGAGAACCGGGCAGAAAAGACGGCGAGAGAAAGCGCCATAAACGAAAAGGACGCCACTGGCACCCATCAGAAGATGGGGGCGGCCATAATGATCTGAGAGAGAGGGGGAGAGACAGAGGGAGAGAGAGGGAGAGAGAGAGGGGGAGAGAGAGAGAGAGAGAGAGAGCCGGGGCACCCCTCAGTCCTGGTTCTGGATCTTGTTGTCGCCGGCCACCGTCTGGGCATAGCTCGGCGGCGGGCCGTCGCTGCGGCCCTCGCCGGCATCGTCGACTTGGTAGGAGGAGGAAGAGGGGCCAGCTGCTGCTGCTGCTGCTGAGGAGGAGGAGGAGGACGCCGCGGCCGCCGGCGCTGGCGCGGCCGGCACAGCAGGCACAGCAGGCGCGGCGGCGGTCGTGCCGTAGTTCATGTTGTCCACGAGCTTGGGCGCGGCCGCAGCGACGCCGTTGCTGCTGCCGTCCGCCGTCGTCGTGATGTGGTGGGCGGCGGTCACCACGCGCTGGCCGTTCCGGCTGCTGCTGCTGCCGCCGTTCGGCTGCACGACCACGTACGTGATGCGGCCGCCCTCGGCGTCCTGGTTGAGGGCCTCGTACTCGTACTCGGGCTCGGGGTACCGCGCGATGATGTACCAAGCATGGATCAGGCCAGGGAGCTGCAGCGGGTTAGCAAGAGGAAGAGACTGGCGACCTACTGCGAGTCCTTTGGGGAGGGGGGGTCTTTGGACGTACGTATCCCAGAACGCAGAGGAGAATGTTGATAACGGAGTCGGCGGAGCAGATGCCGCGCTTGACCCAGACTGCGAGGGGGAAAAAGGTGGAAGAGTTAGTATCCTTTGCTTTGCTCATCCCCGGTATCGGGGCCCCGATGCATCGTGCTCGAGATGGTCTGCCGTGCTTCATTGGGCCACCAAAGGGAAGGGGGGAAAAAGACTCACCGGCCAGAGGAGGGAAGATGAGGGCCAACAGGCCGAGGAAGATGTCGGTCGAGCACATGGTGTGTGATAAGGCGAGAAGAAGCGGCGGAGGAGGGGATGCGGGCGCTTGCTTGCTGGAGGCTGGACCCGAAAAGAAAGAGGCTGCCAAATTGTCGTTGTTCGTCGCTTGTCGTGGGAAGCAGAAATCGAGGGAGGAAGAATCGACAGAAAACACACAGTGGGTGATGACGACAACAGGCAGTGCGCAAGGCGGGTCAATGGCGGGAGAGCACAGGCACAGGTAGATATAACACGATGTGAGTGGGCTGAGGCAAAGTCAGCCGTCTGTCTTATTCTTCTGCCTGGAACCGGTGGTTGTGGGGCGGGGGAAAGAGCGCTAGAATGGTCAAGCTAAGAAGGTGTCATCGGGGAAGGAGATAAGCGGCAGTGGGGGAGGAAGGAGCGTCCAGTTAATAGGGAGGGCTGGACGATGGGGTGCACTGGCCCGCACGGCAAGAACGACCGTCGAACACTCTGAAGGCGTCGAGAGTGAAATCAGGGAGCGCGAAAGAGGAGGCTGAAGCCTGTCACGCACGCCGAAAAAAAAGAAGAAAAGGACGGGAAAAGGCGGACGACAAAGGGCTCTCCGAAAGCCCAAGAAAATATTTCTCGAGCAAAAAATTTTTTACGCTTTCGAAGCCATACCATCTTTGTTGTCCAGCAGTAGCCCGTGACCCAGCGAAACGCCTTCGGCTCCACGCTGGGAAAGAGCGCTGCTGCGCCGCGGCTGCCTCCGCCGCACAGAGTGGCTTCCAGCGCTTGTGGCGGCGCCGGCCGGGCTGCTGGGCGCTCGCGCCAAAGATACTTTATCGCGTCGCACGAATGCGCACGGAGACGATGTATCCCGTCTGTATCACGTGCAGGCCAGCATCCGCTGTCTTAGGGACCCACTTAGCCATGTGCAGCATTTCGAGGTCCAGGCCGCATCCAGCTAATAATAATGCGAGCTTCGTGGAAGCTCCCGCTGAAGTGTTCACCACCACACGCATACAAACACACATCGCAGGGACCGCAACGCGTCCTCGCACATAACCACTAGTCTCGGGAAAATCAACCGCCCCTGTCTACTGCCTGTTCTTTGAATAGCTCTCATGCCGTGCCTTTCCTCATAATGTCCATTCCCGGTCTAGGCCAGATCCCGGTCCAGGTCAGTATCGAAAGCCCATCCATCGTCTCCTTCTCTCCCTCTCTCCGAGCAGCGCGCACTGACGCGCGGTCTAGACCTCCGCGTCGTCCATACGCACGTATAAACTCGCGCCGCTGTCAGAATGGCGCTTTTCCGTGCCCCACTCGACCATCAAGGTCCGCCTGCTGTCCGGCACGGCTGAGCGCGACGGCACCGAGCTGGCCGCCAAGCAGCCCTACAGCTTTGCCGGCACGCAGTCCAAGATCCTGACGTGGCACGGCTGCGAGCTCGAGGTCGACGGTACCTGCGAGCAGGAAGAGGTCGTCGCCGGGGGCGTCAAGGGCAGCCCGCCAACAACAGCAACAACAGCAGCTACGGCAGGCTCGCCCATGGTCTCGTACATGAACCTCCACCTGCTGCTGGCGTCCCAGCGCGCCACCGCCGCATCCATGCCCCGCGGCAACCCTGCCGCGACAGGGCCCCGGCTTCTGGTCTGCGGCCCGCCCCACAGCGGCCGGACAAGTCTCGTCCGGACCCTCACTGCCTGGGCCACCCGGATGGCAGGCTTCTCTTCTCCGTCTTCTTCTGCTGCTGCGTCGCAACAGCAACAGCAGCAACAGCAGCAGCAGCCCTGTGTCGTCAATGTTGACCCCCGCGAGGGAATGCTCAGCCTGCCGGGGACGCTGAGCGCTGCCGTGTTTTCGACACTCATGGACCTGGAGACGGAGGGCGGCGCCGGCTGGGGCGGCGCGCCGAGCAGCGGGCCCAGCGCGGTGCCCGTCAAGCTGCCGCTCGTCTACAACTTCGGCTACGCGCGGCCCAGCGACGCGCCCGACCTGTACCGCGCGCTGGTGACGCGGCTATCCGGCGCCGTGGCGGCGCGCATCTCCGAGGACCCGGCTGTCGAGGCCAGCGGTCTGCTCATCGACACACCGGCGGTCAGCGCCGGCGTCCGGGCCGCCCCGAGGAACGGCATCAAAGGCCGGGGTGGCGAGGGCGGCGAGGGCGGCGAGGACGGCGAGGTGGACAACGACGACGGCGACGACGACGACGGCGACAATCTCATGACGATGGATTTGCTGGCGCACGTTATTGAAGAGTTCTCTGTCAACCTCGTGGTCGTGCTCGGCCAGGGCGCCGACAGCACGGCGATCCGGCAGGCGCTGGAGGCGCGGTTCCGGGGCGAGCTGACGACGCTGGGCGAGCTCGTGCAGGTCGTGCAGCTGGACGCGTCCGACGGCGTCGTGCACCGCAGCGCGCGCCTCGAGCAGCAGCAGCGCGAGGCATGCATCAAGGAGTACTTTTTCGGCGACGCAAAGCGCACGCTCAGCCCCTACACGCAGCAGGTGGACGGCGACACGCTGACGGTGTACCGCCTGCCGCCGGCGGACAACGTGGACGGCGACGGCGCCGTCAACGAGCACCACCTCGACAAGGTGGATGGCGCGTTGCCCGCGCTCGCGCACTGGACGCTGGCCGTGATGAATGCGGGCCTGCACGACCCGCCTCACGTCGTGCAGCACGCGACGGTGCTGGGCTTTGTGTACGTCGCCGAGGTGGACGCCGAGCGCAAGAAGGTGCGCATTCTGGCGCCGGTCAGCGGCCGCCTCGGGGACCGGCCGCTGGTGTTTGGCCGGTGGCCAGAGCCGTTCATCAACCTAGTAGGCTGAGAATGGCGCTCATTCTCGTGTGAGCGACTGGAGGAAGGAGAGGGGCGGAACACTATATAGCGTCGGCGTGTTTGAGTTTGTCTCTTTATTTTTCTTTTCGTCTTGGGCAGAAAAGAAAGAGAAAATATCTGTGGTTTTGCTCGTCCGCGGTTCTGGTGTATGGCGTCGAATAGTACAATCATGAGGGGTGCTTTGTTCTTATTTTTTGTATAGCTGATCTTCATAATGTCACCGTAAAACAAACCAAAAAAAAAATGAAGGGACACGAAGCAACAGATGGGAGAAGGGAGAAAATGAATATAAATAACCACATCTGGTATTAATGAACAGAAATAAAACTAGATACCAAATGACAGTGCCGATTTAATTTTTTGCCCATAACCAAAACAACAAAAACAAAACGAACACCATGAAAGAACATCGCCAACCGTTAGGAAGCGTCAACACATGGTTTCTCGAGTAGCCACCCACTCTCCCGTATGGGTTCCTTGCCTTGCCTCCTTGTCCTTCTCCCCCCCTTCGTTGTCCGTTGTTCTTGACAGCCGGACAAGTGTTCTGTCCTCTGCAACTAGATCATAGAAGGGGACCCTAAAAACAACAGAAACCCGAGACTGCCAGAAAAAGAGACGGTGCCCGTATAAGTGCGTTTGCGTGAAAGAAAAAGAGGTAGTAAAGAGCCTGAGAGTGCCGGTGTAATACGGGGTCAATCCGGCCGATGGGAAAAGGGGTGCGCTCGTCAAAAAAAATCTTCCGTGTATCGTACACGCGCCCCATCCCACCCGGGGTGTGGGGGAGGGCACTTATGGGGCTGTAGCTGTGAGGCTGCGGCGCTTTGATGAATTTCCCCGACGCGGGAAAGAATGAAAGGGTGCCGGGCAACTTATTTTATTAGTCGACCTTGATGCTGGCGTATATCTTTCGCGTGAACCACCAGCTGGAGAAGAAGCCGATCGAGCCTGTGCATAACGTCAGTGTGCGAAACGAGAGGAGGGGGGGGGGGTAAAGCTATGGTGTGGACGAGGGGTAGGAGAAAACAAACGTACCAGTCAGGATGAAGAAGAGGAAGCTGATCAGGGCGCTGTAGCCGACGTACAGCACGCTGCCGGCGAGGCCGCCGATGCTCAGCTTGCTGATCCAGTAGATGATGGCGTTGGCAAAAATGTACAGGGACGTCGTGCCGGCCGCCAGGAACGAGCGCCACTGCCAGTGGTAGTTCTCGGCGCACAGCAGGAAATACACCACGAGCACGGTGACGGCGGCACAGGTGATGATCATGAGGCCATAGCACAGGAACAGGAAGCCGAACATGTAGTAGATCTTGCTGAACCAGATGCTGTTCATGATAAAGTACAGCTCCACGAAGATGGCGCCAAAGGGCAGGATGCCCGCCAGCAGCATGCTCGGGATCGGCTTGAGGTAGGTGGTGACGGGCGGGATCTGGCGCGGGATCTGGTTTGTGTGCACGGGCGACTCGATGACGGCCGACCGGAAGCCGACCCAGGAGCCCGCAAACGACAGCGGCACCGAGATGACAAACCAGATGGCGATGATGACGAGCATCGTCGTGAAGGGCACGGCGCCCGAGGACTGCTTGGCCCACAGGAACAGGTCGAGCAGGAAGAAGACGCCAAAGACCAGCCCGGGCACGAGCAGCGGCGTCAGCGCAATGTTGAGCTTCCACTTCTCGCCGCCAAAGGCCTTGTAGACGCGCGCCGACGCGTAGCCGCCGACGAAGCCGAGCACCGTGTACAGCAGCACCATGATGGTGCCGAGCGAGCCGCGGTTCGACGGCGACAGGAAGCCCAGCAGCGCAAACACAATGGTGAAGCCCGTCATGACAAACAGCTGCGCGCCGTTGCCGAGGAAGACGGACAGCAGCAGCGGGTGCGCGGGCGTGCGGAAGACGTCGCCGTGCACGAGCTTCCACCCAGAGTCCTCCTGCACGCCGTCGTCCAGTGCCGCGCTCGTGCCCGACAAGTCGTCCAGGTTGATGTTGTCGAGGCGGTTGTAGCGCGCAATGTCCTTCCGGAGCGTGCGCACCATGACGGACAGCACGGTCAGCACCAGGAAGACGACGATCATGGCCGAGTTGATGAGCGAGAACCAGTGGATGTTGGGCTCGACGACGTGCAGGTACTTGTCCCAGCGCGTGGCCCAGGCCGTGGGCGAGGGCGTCCAGTAGACGCTGTAGGTGAACTGCACCTGCGTCTTGGCGCCGGCGCTGGTGTCGACGACGACGGGCGGGTGCTGCAGCGAGCAGTCGACGGCGTTGGGGTCGTCGTACTTGATGGAGCTGGGCTGCACGAGCACGCCAACGACGCGCAGCTGGTCGGGGTTGCCGCCGACCTCGTGGTACTCGACGACAATGTCGTAGTGGTTGTTGAAGCCGATGGCGCTCTCGCCGCTGTCCTGGCCGATCAGAAAGCCGGGGCTGTAGAACTCGGTGCCCGTCAGGTCGTCGATGATCTCCTGGCCCGCGGGCAGGCCGTCGACAAGCCAGTTGAGGCTGTAGCCCTGCTCGATCAGCATGGTGACAAACTGCGCCGACTCCTGCTCGTACGTGACGGAGCAGAGCGGTTTGCAGGTCTCGTTCTGGGCCATCTTGAGCTCAAAGGGCGACGTCATGATGCGGTCGCCAAAGAGGATGCTGCCGAGGCTCTCGCCGACGCTCTTGGGCCCGCCCTCGGGCTGGCAGAACTTGAGCGTCGGGTGGTAGTAGTCGTAGGACACGACCGCGTGCAGCATCGCATCCCGCGGCGCGGCAATCGGCCGGATTGCGTTGACGTAGAGCGGCACGGTGTCGCCGGGGTGGTAGGATGTTGGCGCAACGCCGGGGAGGTAGAAGGCGGACGCCGGCTGGGGCAAGAAGGCGAGGAGAGAGGCGACGAGCGCTGCCGCAGCCGGCGGCGGAAGGGCGCGGGAGAACATCGTTGCGAGGAAGGGGGGTGAAGGCCGTCCGTTTCGAGGCTGCCAGACAAAGACGAGGAGAGGAAGGGAGGAGGATGGGGGATGCTTTGTTGGGCGTTAGTTTCTGTGCATCCTCAGTTCCCGCTGCCGTCCGACACTCCTATGCACATCCCTGGGGCGTCGGGGACTCACATTTCCAGCGGATCCCGAGATTGTCGCTCGCGATGAGCTCAAACCCGTTGTGCGCCTCGAGATCCGTCTAAATAGGGGGGGAGGCGAGACGCCGTTGATGGTCGTGCCACCAGGTCTAGATGCAGACTGTCGCCGGGGTCCGGGAATCACGGTCTGAATATAAAGGACTGATAAGCCGTGTCGCCAGGGTTCGTCCTGAGAGGGTGTAGACGGCGAGTTCGTTGGCTGTTGATGAAGACGACACGTTGGCGATGAAGGTGGATTCCTCTGGGCGTTCTGCCTCCCAGCGAGCTAAGCCTGCCCCTGGAGCTGAAAATGGTGAGCCTGCGAATCTCCATCACCGGCGCTAGGCGGGAGGCTTAGTCATTTTAGCGGCTGGAACTGGAACTTTGGGCCTGGCTTTTCTTTATCGCCCGGGGGCCCACTGTAAAACTTCCGATAAGAAAAAAAGTTCACGGGCTGCATTTCTGCCGAGGAATAAAAAGCAGTTCAAACCCAGCGTCAACCACTCACTACCTACACCCAAGACACCGGTTACCAGACACTTTCCGGCGGCACACAATGGCAACATCAACACTACCACAGCTTCTGGACTCGTTGCGGCAGTCCATCGCCTCCGTCGCCGAGGCGACGCCGAGGCTGTCGACGTTGACGCCGCCCGAAGACGGCCTGTCGCTGCTCGACGTCAAGAACGAGCTGCTGCTCAGCTACCTGGAGCACATGGTGTTCCTGATCCTTCTCAAGCTTCGGAATGCGTCATCGCCTGCATCCAGAGAAGAGGGCGCCGTTTCCAACCTGAGTCTCGAGGCGTCGGGCCTGGGCCAGTCCGTCGTGAAAAAGCTCGTCGAGCTGCGCCTCTACCTCGAGAAGGGCGTCCGGCCGCTGGAGGAGAAGCTACGCTACCAGGTGGAGAAGGCGTTGCGGGCCGCCGAGGAAGTCGAGCGCGCAGCAAAGCAAAAACAGGACGCTGTTGCGGATGCTGCCAAGAACAGCGACGACGACGACGACGATGACGACGACGACGACGATGACGACAGCAGCGCATCCGACGGCGAGGATGGGCCGGGCGGGTTTGGGGCGGAAGAGCGGTCCTCGGCCGTGCGGCCGAACCGCGGCGCCTTTGTGCGGCCGGCATCATCGACGGCCGCCGCGTCAGCGCTGGCCGCCAAGACAAAGACAAAGCCCCGGGGCGACGGCGACGAAAAGGACGCGGCCGCTGCGGCTGGTGTCTACCGCCCACCCAAGATCGCACCCACCATGATGCCGACGACGACGGGCGAACGGCGCGAGCGCGCGGCGCGCCGCCCGCTCAAGTCGGCCACCATGGACGAGTTTATTGCCGACGAGCTGTCGACGGCGCCGCTGGCCGAGATCAGCGTCGGCGCCAACATTGCAGGCCGCGGACGGCGCACGACGACGACTTCGGAGCGCCAGCGCGAAGACGACCGCCGCGACTACGAAGAGCGCAACTTTGTGCGCCTGCCCAAGGAGAGCAAGAAGGACCGCACCAAGCGCGCGCGGAACGAGGGCCAGAGCAGCCAGATCAATTTTGGCGGCGAGGAGTGGCGCGGCCTGGGCGAGGGTGTGGACCGCATCAACCGCCTGACGCAGCGCAAGAGCGGCAGCGGCGGCGGCGGCGGCGGGGCCACACGGTCGATGCTCGACCGGAGCCGCAAGCGGGGCTTCGAGACGGTGGACGGGCCGCGGGGCAGCGGCGTGGACGCCGGTCACGGGGACGGCGCCTTGGGCGGGCAGTTCAACAAGCGTCTGCGGCACCAGCAGATGGGCTCCCATCGCGACCGCGGCAAGAAGTGAGCCAGAGGGAGAACAGAGGAGGCCGGCTTGGGACGCTGCTACCGGACAAAGCACGCTGGCAGAAACCTGCTTTCTCGGGATCGGAGAAGCGACCTGCAAGTTGCGCTACATGTACGGAGAGGAGGGGGTTTTGGGTTTTTCTTTGTTCTTCTTTTTTCCAGGTAGAGAGCATACTCGCTGCACTGCACCAATTACACGTACCCGGCACATCTGAATGCAGATGTCAATAGAGCCATAACCAGCGGGCAGCTCGTTCTGAACTTGTGGTGTTGGGGAAGGATGTCCTCCAGATGCTGCACGTGACTCCGATGCCGAGTTCTGAACTCTGCAGCTTGCCGCAACTAGTTGAGTAGTTCTGTCGCTCAGGGGCCCCACTGGCTCTGTGCGCCTGCCCCTCGCACACGGCGCTTGAACTTTTTTTCCTATTTCGCGGGGCAACTCCAACCGGCCCAAACTGGCAGGCGCGGCCCGAGTGTGACGCATCCGCTTTCCTCGTTCTCTTGTGTGGCCAGCAGGACAAAAAAAAGCTTCAATTGCAGCGTCCTTTGCGCCCTTTGCATCCTTTGCGAACCCACGCCGTCTTGTCAGCGCAAGCTTGTTGCCCCTCCTCCGCGCATTCCCCCCACAGACATACAATGGCCACAGACGCCCCGCCCGCCGAGGCTGAGGCTGCGCGCGACCAGGACATCAATCCCTGGTCGGTGCAGGGCGGCGTTGACGAGAACGGCGAGATTATTCCGATCAACTACGAAGCCATCAGCAAGTGCGTGCGCCGTCCCGGCGAGTGACGCCCGCTGCTCGCCTCCCTCTGCTAACCACCATCCAGAAAATGGGCCACAAGCCTCGTCGACGACGCCCTCCTCGAGCGCTTCGAGCGCGTCACCGGCCACAAGCCACACCGCTGGCTGCGGCGCGGCCTCTTCTTCAGCCACCGCGACTTCGACCGCATCCTGACCCGCTACGAGCACGGCGACCCCTTCTTCCTGTACACCGGCCGCGGGCCCAGCACCGGCAGCCTGCACTTGGGCCACACGATCCCGCTGCAGTTCACCAAGTGGCTGCAGGACGTGTTCGACGTGCCCCTGGTCTTCATGCTGACAGACGACGAGAAGGCGCTGTTCAAGGACGGCTTGGCGTTTGAGGACACGCTCAAGTACGGCATGGAGAACGCGCGCGACATCATTGCGCTGGGCTTCGACCAGAAGAAGACGTTCATCTTCAGCGACCTCAAGTACCTCAGCAACCACTTTCTGATGAATGCGTGGGAGTTCTCGCGGCTGGTCACCTTCAACCAGGTCCGCGGCGCCTTTGGCTTCGACGGGAGCTCCAACATTGGCAAGGTCTTTTTCCCCTCCGTGCAGTGCGTCGCCGGCTTTGCGACGTCCTACCCGGAGATCTGGTCCGATCCGCCGGCCCAGGAGCGCTCCAAGGAGATTGCCAAGATTGACTGCCTGATCCCCATGGGCATTGACCAAGATCCATGTATGTGCTGTGCCTGGCGTCGGGACGATGGGTGGAATGCTGCCGCTGCTAACCAACTCTCACGACCAGACTTCCGCCTCCTTCGCGACAACGCGTATCGCATGCGCTACCCGTCACCCAAGCCGGCCCTCATCCACTCCAAGTTCTTGACGGCGCTGCAGGGTGCCGGTGGCAAGATGTCGTCGTCCAACCCCAACTCGGCCATCTTCATGACCGATACGGCGAAGCAGATCAAGGTAACGACGGTCTTACCCTCGCCCTTTCCTATTGTTGCCCCCCTTGGTTGATACTGTGTGGTCCTAACACCCCCTCCTCCCCCGTCCCCAGACCAAGATCAACAAGCACGCATTCAGCGGCGGCCGCGAGACGCTCGAGGAGCACCGCAAGCTGGGAGGCAACCCGGACGTGGACGTGTCGTACATCTACCTGACGTACTTTGAGGAGGACGACGCCAAGCTGCAGACGATCTACGATGACTACAAAAAGGGCGAGATGCTGACCGGCGATCTCAAGAAGCTGGCCATTGAAGTGCTGCAGAAGAACGTCGAGGAGTTCCAGGCGCGGAGGAAGGAAGTCACCGACGAGGTGCTGGCCTCCTTCATGACGCCGCGGAAGCTGCAGTGGGCGGGCAACCCAAAGCCGGTGCCCAAGCCGGCGCCCGAGCCGAAGAAGGGCAAGGACAAGGGGGACAAGGGAGGCAAGGGTGGTGAGAAGGCGGCAAAGGCTGACCAAAAGCTGGCCGAACGGCCAAAAGAAGAGAAATAGAGGCAGCAGGCCAGGCGTTGGTACGCAGCCTTTATGAACAATTTGGCTCTGTTTTTGTTTTCTATGTAGCCAATGGCCAATACTTGCCCGTCTCTGCACACAATATCAAAACTGGCCGTCCCTAGTCAGGCACTGTACTCTTACAAGGGGCTTTACGTCCCATGGTGCGTCCGAGAGGAAAGACCCAGCGCGAAAGATTTGACCTGTCTGTCTGCATTGAGGCATGTCGATACAGCCGCTTCCGTGTCCTCTCTTTTGCCGGGAGGAGAGCCCGATCCACAGTCTTGGCTCTTATAAATGTCTAGAATTGAGCCTGTGGTCGTTATATATACACCGCTATGGAGGGCTGGTGCGCCATCTCATAAAGAAGAAGAAAGCTGATGTTCTGACGTCTTCGCCTGGTTACATTGTGCACCACCAACAACTCACGCCGCAGCAACAGAGATCACCATGAGGATCCATCCGTCTCTTCTGGGTCTTCTCGGCCTTGCTGCATCTGTCCTCGGCGATGACAATGCGACATTCCTGGGGCTTGTTCGGACAGCCAAGGATCCCCAGGTCCCACCAGTGTATCCCATTGGCGTCTCCAGCGAGCCTTTTGCTAAACCGGCCGGCCAGCTCTTTGATATTAACGGAACCGTGGGCTACTTTGCAGGTGCGACGTTCATCATCATCTTCTTTCTTTCTATCTCTCGTCTTACCCTAACACTTCTCAGGTACCAACGCCTGGTGGCTCGGGCACTTGTCCAAAAACGAGGACGTCGACAAGGCGCTGCTGCAAATTCTCGACGTAGGGAAGACGCGCCCCCCCCATTTTGGGTTTATTTTTTGCCATTTTGGCCGTCCAGCTTTGCCCGGTGTTCCACTGACAGTGTAGACGAAATACAAAATCATCCGTGTCTGGGGCTTTGGCGACATTGGTGGCGCCGCCCGCCCAGCCGCCGACGCCGCCGACCCGCTTCGCGTCTGGTACCAGCAGCACCCCCTGCCCGACGACGCTGCGGCGGGCCGCCCGGCGCTCATCAACTACGGCGCCGACGGCCTGCAGCGCCTCGACTACGTGGTGTCCGCCGCCGAGCGTCTGGGGCTCAAGCTGGTGCTGCCGTTTGTCAACAACTGGCCCGACCTCGGCGGCATGGCCACGTACATGGTCGCGTACGGCGGCACGGTGACGGCGACGCCGAGCACCAACTTTTACGACAATGCCCGCTCCCAGCAGGTGTACCGCGACTACATTCGCGTGCTGGTCGAGCGCTACCGCCGGTCGCCGGCCATCTTTTCATGGCAGCTCGGCAATGAGCCGCGCTGTGAAGGCTGCGACACGGCGGTGATCCGCCAGTGGGCAGCCGGCGTGTCGGCCTACATCAAGGCGCTAGACCCGGACCACATGGTGACGCTGGGCGACGAGGGCTGGTTCGGCGCGGCCAGCGGCTACCGCGACGTGGACGGGTCCTCGTCGCTGGCGTACGAGTCGCACGGCGGCGTTGACTTCCTGGCCAACCTCAACGTCTCGACGCTGGACTACGGCACGTTCCACCTGTACCCAAGCACCTGGGGCTACGCTTACAGCTGGGGCGACCATTGGATCCAGCAGCACGCAGATGCAGGCAGCAAGGTAGGCAATGGAGTCTCGTTGGTCGTGCCCTGAAAAAAGAAGATGACGCAGATGAAGAAAAAGAAGAAAATCCGGCTTACCCCCCCTTACAGCTTAAGAAACCCGTCGTCCTCGAAGAGTATGGCTCACCGAACCGGATGGATCACGCGGTTGTGCTCGCGCCGTGGCAGCGGACCATTCGAGACAGCAGCATTGCTGCAGATCAGATTTGGCAGTTTGGCCCGGCCAACCTGTCACTGGACGCCACGACGTTTGGCGACGAGTTCAGCGTGTACTGGGACCGGCCTGACTTCCAGGACGTGAGCAAGAAGCATGCTCAGGCCATGCTGGACAAGACAGCGGTAGCATAGACAAAAGTGCGGCTAAAGCATGCTTTCTAAAAATAACATAACGAAAGGCCAGGAGAACGTCAAAAGGGGAGAGCATGGGGGTTGGGCAGAGATGCAACAGTACATGAATAGTTCAAACCCTGCACCTCACACTCGTCGCGCGCTCTCACGCACCCATCCCTTTCCTGAAATAAACTTGGCTTAGAAAATTTTAAATATCAGAACGCCACGCATCATGATGAGCATAGTATATACAAATAGCAGTGAAGCAAAGGTTCCATCTTGAGCAATGTGCTTCGATGCCGGGGGTATCTATCGATCCTTTTGGTTTGGCCCGTGCTGGAAACGGGCTTGGTCCTTTTGTGTCTCCTCATTACTCTCCTTGTTCGGCAGTCCAGTTAAAATTGGCCGCGCCTCCTCCCCAACGCGGCAGCGCAAGCTGCTTGCACAACAGAGAGCAGCAGGCGGTACTGCCGTAACTTTGCGTTTCGTTTTTGCCTGTGTATTTGGCCGATCACCCGCTCTCCGGGACCTTTGCAGACTGCAAGCCTCAGGGGATGGGGGGGAAAGGTTGAGGTCGTGGCTGGTGAAGAGGAGAGTAAGAAGACGTAATTCTTAGGGACAAGACGGAGGTGACGGTTCGGATTTGAGCAGAGATCCACAGCTGTCGCAGACAAATACGTTCGTGGGAGGAGTCGAAGGGGGTGTCTTGTTCGCCTCGTGGAAGTGTCCGTGGACTCCTGCCGATAGCGCGAATGCGTCCAGCAGACAAACAAGAAAGAACGGCGGGATGCGGGAGGGAAAACCCGCATGCGTCTCTCTTTTTCGCTCACTCCACATTTGCCAGAACGACCTTGTCGCGCGCGGCGGGCCGCTTGTCGGACTTGCTGCTGTGCTTGCGCCGGTTCTCGTCCTTGCGCTTGATCGCGCGCAGCATCTCCTTGTTGATCTCGTCCGCCTTCTTGACCACCTTGGGCAGGTGGCGGTGCCGCAGGATGCGCCGCACCTCGGGCATGTGCTTGTAGCGGTCCTTGAGCGTGCTGTCGTACTCGAGCTTCTGGCGCTCCGCCGTCGACTTGATGCCCTGGCGCGACGACGCCTGCGCGCGCCACAGGCGTACATTGCCCTCGTCCGACCCGGACAGCACGTAGTTGGAGTCGGAGGTGAAGCACACGGCGTGCACACGCGCCATGCGCTTGGTGTGGTAGACGTCGCGGCTGCCGCCGGCCTGGACATCGAACAGGCGGATGGTGCGGTCCCAGGAGCCGCTGACGAGCTCGGTGCCCGTCGGGTTGAAGTCGAGCGACAGCACGGCGCCCGTGTGGCCTTTTTGGATGTTGCGCGTGCGGCCCATCTGCCGCATGTCAAAGTGGTAGATGTTGTAGTCCTCGCTGCCGACGGCAAAGTTCATCGCCTCCTGCGGGTTCCACGCGAGGTCGTTGCAGGCGAAGTTGAGCACCGTCTTGTGGACGGCCGACGACGTGCGCAGGTCGTAGAACACCAGGCTGCGGTCGCTGCCGCACGAGCCCAGCAGGCTCGTCTCCACCTGGTTGAGGCGCACGGCCGTGATGGTGTCGACCGAGTTTGGCCACGCCAGCGTCTCCGAGACGGTGGGCGTGGGGCGGCTGAGGTCGTACACGAAGACGCGCGACGAGCCCGACACGACGGCCGTGGGGGTCGTGCGGTGGCTCGTGACGGACGTGAATGCGCAGTCGCCGAGGCCCGACGTGACGTCGCCGGTGACGGCGTCCATGACGGAGATGTTGCGGTCGGTGCCACACGACACGAGGTAGCGGCTCGCAGAGCCGGTCTTGACCCACGAGAGGCCCTTGATAAGGCCCTCGTGGGCCTTTGCCTTTTGCGTCTCCTCGCGGGTCGGCAGGTCCCAGATCTTGACGATGCCGTCGGCGCTCGCCGAGGCCAGCCGGTTGGTGTTCTCGAGGTCCTTGGCGAGGCAGTACACGCCGTCCTGGTGGCCGACGCCGATCTGGGCGATAAATGGCGCGGCAAACATGCGCTCCATCTTGGCGGCCTGAAGTGCTCGTGTGTACTCGCGCGCGCGCTCAAAGGGATGCAGCGCCGGGTCGTGGTTGCGCTGCTGGTGCTGCGACGACGCCGCCGGTCGGCTCAAAACTTTGATTTTCTGTTCGGCCGCGGTTAGCATTTGGTGTTACGAGGAAGTGCCGAAGGGCGCCTTTTCATGAGAAGCAAAGAATACAGCTGAGAAGACCGGAACACATACCATAGTTGCTGTTGGTTCACACGGCGAGGGGTCGACGTCTGTGGTGCTGTCGAGATTGAAAATAGACGAAGCGTCTCCAAGACTGAAGTAGATGAAAAAAAATACAGGCCGGCAGAAAAAAGGCAGGGTTGTTATCTTAGCATGGTCTTCTAATATTACATGTGACGTTCCACGTGACGCATACACCGCCTTTAATACAGTGCTCATATGTACAGTGCTAATAATGCGGGGTGCTAGAGCTGCCTTCGTGGTGCCTTAGAGTTCACGTCTTGTTATTCAGTTATATGTGCCGTGACGCCCTTCCGTTCCAATATGCCAAATTGTATTGTGTAACCAGTCTCATAGGCCGTCCAGACGATCTAGACCAATCATATCTGGCTTGCTTTGTTACTGGCTCACACATGTGCAATTGAATTCAAGCGGACAACGCCGCCTTCTGCGGCGGCAGCCTTCTTCTCCTCGTCCGACTCTGCACCGACAGGTACGGTCTTGTTGTGGCCGTCGCTATCGCCGCCGTGACAGCTATTGGTGTCCGTGTACGCCAGCTGCATGTCTCCGTCGCCGTCCACAACGTCGCCGACCTCCATCCACTGGCCATTGGGGCTGCAGGCCGGGATGGGGCTGAGCCGGCACAGCAGCCAGTACACGGCGGACGACACCAAGAAGCCGGCAAAGAAGTTCAGGTTGAAGATGTACGTGGCGCCCGCGGGCACTTGGCGGCCGATGGCGCCTGCGAAGCCGACGACATTGACGAGGATGCCGGCAATGTAGGCGGCGTAGGCGCGCCAGTGGACGCCGCCAAAGGCGTGGAAGTAGGGCCCGTGGTGGCGGGCGTCATAGAGTGCGCGCACCTCGAGGTAGCCGCGGCGCACGAGGTAGTAGTCCGCGACCATGACGCCGGCAATGGACGACAGGAAGACTGAGTAGGCAGACAGGTAGGTCGTGAACTGGTTGCTGGAGGTGAGCAGCGTGTAGGGGCACATGGCGAGGCCGACGGCAGCGCAGATGTAGCCGCCGCGGCGGATGTTGATGAAGCGCGGCAGCAGGGCAGTCAGGTCGGTGCCGGCGGAGACGGAGTTGGCGGCGATGTTGGTGCCAAGCTGGGCGAGCGCAAAGGCGAGGGCAATGACAAAGACGCCGAAGCGCTGGGCGGAGCCGCCCTCGGTGATAAAGTGGTCGAGCATGTCGAGCGGGTTCCAGATGGGCGCGCCGTACAGCACCTGGGAGGCCGAGCTCACAAAAATGCCGATGAAGCTGGTGACGGCGAAGCTCACGGGGATGGTGAGCAGCTGGGGCAGCAGGGCGTCGCGCGGCCGGCGCGCGAAGCGTGCAAAATCCGGGTCGTTGACGATGAGCGTGGCAAAGTTGGCGATGCTGCTCATGATCCCCTTGACCATGGCCCAGCCGAGTGCGGAGCCCGCGAGCGAGGAGCCCTGGCGAATGACGGGGCCGGCGCCACCGGCGCGGACCAGTGTCCAGACGAAGAAGGCAATGCCGGCGAAGGGGACGAAGAAGGCTTTGACGGTAAACAGGTGGCGGATCTTGTGCACGGGGAACCAGAGGGCGGGCAGCGAGCACAGCCAGAAGATGAAGAAGGAGGCGTAGTCGGCTGTCGTGGTGCCAGAGCCTTTGCTAAACGTACTGGGGATTGTTGTGCGGTCCTTTTTTCGGTCAGTGGAGAGAAAGAAAAGAAAGGCGAGACAGGGATGGGGAGGGCGGGCCCACGACTCACCCAGCTCTTCCAGATGGACCGGATCATGAGATACACACAGTTGCCGCCAATGTATGCCTGTACGCCGTACCAGATGCAAGCTGGGCTGTCAGCGGAAGCGTTTTCTTCTTCTTTCTCTCATTCCCTTTTGTATCAACGACAGCCGTAGAAGTTGGGCGCCGAGCAGAACTCACCCATGGCTGCGCGGTTGAACACCGGCCACAGACTGCCCCAGATGCCAAAGGACGCGCGGTTGACGACCGGGAAGCCAATGTGGTATACGGCGCCGATGCGGCCTGTCAGACACACAAAGCACGCGGCAATGGCGTAGCCTAGCCACACGCAGATCCACGACTGCCACCACGAGAGCCCGTCCGTCACCATGGAGCCCGAGATCATCCAGGTATTGATGTTAAAGGCATCGCTAATCCAGAACGCCACGAAGTTCCACGATCCCCACTGGCGGCGGGCGGCCTCGACCGGCTTCAGGTCATGGTTTGCCAACTAGACAGGAGGTTATTAGCCATTGTTGTGTATGTTTCTCGTTGAACAATGCCCGCCAATGCAAGCAATGGAAGAAGTAGGTAGGGCGGCTACCCTGAGTTGTGTTGAGGTCAGGCCCGGCTCAGCGTCGACCATCAGCTTCTTGATCAGCTGCTTGGTTGCCATAGCTGCGTACGGGTTGCGAAGTTGGGAGTTTGTACAGAAGCTGTGAATGTGGCGTTATATTGGTGAAGGTGGGATCTGGACACCAGAATATTTTGGAAATGTGCTTCTGGGACGGCTGGAAAGAGGCATAGCCCGACTGGCAGGAGATCGCAATAAACCCAATGGCAGACCAACAGCCCTGGCGCGTTCCTCTCATGTCCCGCGGACGAAAAACCAGAATTGCACCGTGCCTAGGGACTTCCAAGAACTGTCCTTGCCGTCGATGGCGTCACGACACATGCGATCGACAAAAAGATCGCCGCCCCCGCAAACGGCACCGAGACTTGGTTTTCGAGAAGCCATGAAGTTTTGGTTTTACGAAACAGACGGTGCAAGACTGAGACAGCTTTAGGGACAGCTTGTTTTCTTTTCTTTTTAGTGTTGCAGAGCGGGCGTACCCTTTCAGGATACAAAGTCAGAGAGCATGCGGTTCGTGGTCTTGGTTCGTTTGTATGACTTCATATTCTATGAAGTGATATTCTATATCTGGTGTCAAAATCTGCGAAAGGTAGGTAACAGCTTGATCTCCCTTTATTGGATAGACCTACTATATCTTAGTTGTATCACATTTTATCGAAGTGAGGCAGAAGTTTGAAATGGAGTTGTGTGTCAAAGCAGGAAGAGGGCCAGAGTGGCCAATCAGAGGCTGTTCACGTGTCTGTCTGTCAGCTGACCTCCAGAGCCCCCGAAAGCACGGGAGTCCGGCGGTGATTCGAGAGGATGTCGGAATGTAAAATTAATAAAAAATAAGAAAGAAGGCAGAATGAGAAAAGCAAACGGCATCGCGAAGTCGGACAGTGTCGCTAAATCGATTAGAGAAACAACCACAGATGTTGCGGCCCTACGGGCAGAGCTACAGCCCTGGCGCCCCTGCGGGCAATAAACCTTATGTTGCGGGGCTTCGGCCCACTATAAATAGCGGCCCTTCAGATGTCTTTGACTCCAGTCCTCTCCATCACCTTAACATAACAAAACATGACACAATTGAGGCCTTCCACACATCCATTATTCAGTCCTTCGGGGAGCGAAATCCCCCTATGTCAGGAGCAAAGCCTGTCGACCGCGACAGTCTGCCACCATCGTTTCTGTCCAAGACTCCTTTTTTTGTCAACGAGAAGACGTACATAGTCGCCACAGTTTCCTGCAGCGCGGCCCAATCTTCGCCTACAGAGGATGGATGGTTTGTGTCGGATTTCTATGCCTTTAACTTCCTTTTCAAGGGAGTGGGAGCGCACCAGAAATGGATTTCGAAAGTTGTAAGTTTTCTTTCCTAAACAGAAACGCATGCCTAGCCATTTTTTTTATTCTACATGCGTCTAACAAACAATGGTCGACAGGACCCAGCCCTTTTGATACAGAAGTATGGTGACTTCCTCCACGGCGACTCGCCGGGCGACCGAAAAGTGGTTCTAAGCAAGGAACTGCTGGACAGTGGCGAAATCAGCCCTGTCATAGTTGCGCCGCACAACATCAAGGATACGTTCCTTCAAGAGGTTGAGACGGCCGCATCGCTCGCCTCCAAAGATGGAGGAAACCTGCTGCTCTTGATTTTCTGCCATGGAGATGAGGAATTCAAGTTTCACCTCGGCAGCAAAAGTTCTGACGTCTTGACCGAAACGCAACTTTGCGGACGCATCGACACGCGAGTCCCAACGACGCTGATAACCACGGCCTGTTATGCGGGTGGTTGGCTTGTCCAACCAGGACTTAACTACACGGCAAGGACAGCAGCCTCTGACGACACTGTATCATTCGCCTGGCCCGACTCCGATAGTGTGGCGCGTGCATGTGGCTCTCTGTTTGCGAGTCCTGTCATCAGAGCCCTCAGAGCGGACACTGTGAATCGGCAACCCTCCTCCAGCACACGAGAGCAGTCCCGCTCGCTCCAGCCGGATGACCCGTCCGAAGAGCAGACCCAGACGTACAATGAGTTCTGTCGAACAGTGAACAATATGTGTGGCTTGTCGTTGTCGCCTGACATGCATACATTCGTCTTTTCTGCTCGAGATGAAGCTTGGCAGTGGGCTTGGAACAATCGGACAGGAATCCCTATTTTGTCTTTCAAAGAGAGGTGGGGTGCTTTGAAGGACTACTGGCCGATGCCTGAGAATTCCACGTCCGACGATACACCTTCTTGGACGGGCACGGACGATGTCTCCATAAGAGGTGGAGAAGGACTAGAGCAAAGAGAAGGATACAAGCACACTACTGTCGTTCCCTCCCACACACGCCAAGACGTGGCGAAGACCAGGCTGATGAAAACGGCATCGTGGTTTGTCTCCAGAACGAGCCCTGGGTCCTGGAACGCGGGGCGGCAAAACAACCTCCGCGTCTTCTTAAGGAAGTGTGCTAAGACGGGCGATCCAATCGAGCCCATTCTCGATGACGAAGACAGTGACGACCCGATCCCCGAAGAAGAGAAGATGAACGCCTGGGCAGTCATGAAGTTCCGGACCGATTTCGCGCGCGCCGTAGACTACCTTGTGGCGACCTTGGGACTGCCACGGCCATGCCACAAGCGCGCACTTTTCCACGACGCCTGGGCGTGGCTGCGGGTAACCCTTGGCCCCCCGCGGCAGGAGTTGACCGATGCCGGAGACCTGGAACGATTTGATAAGGGCATCGAGAGGATACAATGGATTTCCAACCACAAATGGTTTGTCAACAAAGACTTTTTGTTTATTGGCTCTCGACGACAGGGGCCTCACTTCCACAACGTTGCCCACTACATGAGCGCCAGCACCTTTGAGGCGTTGGACAGGCCTGGCGCGACGAAGCAGGACGTGGAGAATCTCATCGCCGATTTTTTGGGGCGTTTCAAAGCTATGAAAATGACGTTTGTGGACCAGGCGCTGCAGGACCGGGGCATACTGGATTCAAGAGTGACATGGTTGCGGTCAATCGGGAAGAGGGCCGGCGCCACTTCTCTATTATCTCCTCAGCAGTCACATAAGCGCGAAAGAAAGTCTCTTGAAGGACTGTATTTCCCGCTTCCCGGACAACACGGTTCCACGCCACCATCGGTAGCATCTTCTCCAGGGCCAGGGGCAAAGGGCAAGGGGCGCGCGGAGGACGACGCATGAGAGGCGAGAGTTGTGTCGAGATGAGCTTGGTCCAATGATGTACTTCTAAGATGAATATTCGTTGTTTTTTCCGAATGAGAGAAACACATATGTTTCACCTTCGATCATCCACCATTTTTGTAATGCGATGATGAGCACAGAGAGGCAAAGCTAATGTGAATTTGAGGACCTGGGATACGACCGTCAGCACCAATAGCAATGCCCGCCTCTCGAGCCAGTCCACCTCGATTGGTAGACATACTACCGGTGGCATCGCATCGGTGATGGCGAGCTACAAAGAACAGTTGAGCAATGCTTTTCGGAAGGCAGACACCGCAATGGAGGCGTGCTTGGATGCTTAGATGTGGTATGAACTTGCGCCTACACATGCATGCACACTCACAAGCGCTGTACCCCAGCTTCAAATCTTTCGGCGACGCAAGTGCATTGACGCCAAACGCTGCACGGCGGAGGCTACGATGATTTTGTTCAAGACGATCCTATCTCCTTAGAGCCGAGAATAGGACGTTTTTTGAGGGACACTTTTCATTGGACAAAACCCCTGTAACTGCCCCACTAGTACAAATATCTACACACAGATCCCTAGTAAA
>JADHKO010000290.1:0-32184 GCA_019925425.1 Ophiostoma pallidulum | reverse complement strand
TTTTTGTCGCCTGTGTGGCCCCGGGTGCCCCGCTGGGCCCCCCAAAGTCTGTGCGCTTTTTGGGGGCCCCCCCCCCCCCCCCCCCCCGCGCGTCCTCCTCTCAACTTCTTTTTCCAAAGGGCAACCGTCTCCCGCCTCCCTTCTTCGCCGCTCCTACCTCCCCCAAGCCTGACTGGCTTCATTTTGTTGCCACGGTCCTAAAAACGGAAGGGCGATCATCCAAAAGAGAGAGAGGGCATGTTGGAAAGTGCTAAAGGACTGCATTCCGGAAGCCAACACAGAGCCAGCGGAAACGACCGACCAGAGCATCAGTTGCAGGCCGCCAACTCACAACACCCCACGACACACATCAAAATGAGCGAACAAGGCCCCGGCGGCGGTGTCGACAGCACCTTGACGTCCGGCCACGCCCGCGGCCAGCCAAAGGACAAGACCACCGCAGCAGAGCAGTCAACAATTGAAGTGTGCACGCCACCAACACCCCAGCGAAGTGTGTCCAGCAACTTTGGTGCCGTGCTGTCGTCAGAACAAGACCCGCGCTCAACAGCTGCGGGGGCCTCAAACGGCGCCCGGAGTCCACCAGCCGTCGGCACATCATCGTCGTCGCCTTCCATGGCGTACGAGGCGAGCCAGCAACATCCCTTAACAACGCTCGAACAACAGCAGCAGCAACAGCAGCTGGCCAAGGCGCAGGAGAACAAGCTGCACCGTACACGCGACGCCATGGCCCAGCGGCAGCAACGGCGGCAGCAGCTGAAGCTAGAACAGCAGCTGCTGCAGCAGCAGCAACAACAACAATCAATAACACAAGAGCAGCAGCTGCAGCAGGAGCAGAGAGCACAGCAATTCGCTCACCAGGCCAGTCACCGGTCTCATCACCTCCCCTACCATACCCAGCAGGAAACCCAGCAGCCAGCAGCTGGCACGATGGAGCTTCCTGTGACAAAGGCGACCCTGAGTGAGCTAGACGTCACCAAGATCATCCACAACCCGAAACTGCGCCACGACATCAACTTCGACCCCGAGCTGCACTTCCGGCCAAACCTGGACGGCGAAAAGGGTCGGCGGAAACAAGAAAAGGCGCAGCAGTTTTGGGACACCCTTCGGGACGAACTGATCCAGTTCGTCACCAACCGCGACGAGTTCCTCAAGACCCACGGGCCCGGCGAGACGTGGTGTTTACCGGCCCTTCTCGATGCCGTCAAGGACATCATCCAGACGCTGGTTCCTGCGCGCGATCGTGAGCTGCTGAACGAAGGCCTCAATGTGCCGCTGCTCATGCAGCAGTTTGCGCGCGGCGTGGTGGATCTCGAGAAACTGGCGGCCTGGCTGTCGTCTGTCCTGAAGCTGCACTGCGCGCCGATGCGCGACGAATGGGTTGACGAGATGTGCCACGAGCTCAGCCGCGGCAATCGGGAAAATGATATCGACGAGCTGGTCAGGGGCATGTGCAGCTTGCTGAGCGTGCTGGAGGCCATGAAGCTCGATGTTGCCAACCACCAAATTCGCTGCCTGCGCCCCTTGCTGATCGAGGACACTGTCCACTTCGAGCAGCGCTTCTTTTACAAGAAGATCCAGAACCGACGCATGTCCGTCTCCGCAGCCCGCGGCTGGTACGAGCACGCGAAGACCGAGTTTGCCAGCCCCAGTGTCCGTCACCGACAGGCCTTTGGGGAAACGGCCGCTTTTTTCGGCGGCCTCGTTAGCCTGTTGCTGCCTTCTGTTGATGCGAGCCTGGTGCCCAACACATTTCTCTTTGATGAAGACCGCATCGTGAAGTTGCGTTCCGACATGTTTGATGCCATGCACCTCGAGATGTGTATGAAAATCTACGAGCTGACGGAGTTGTTCGAGATCGCCGTCTCTGGTCCCCGCAAAGAAATCATGTACAAGTGGTCCGGCATGGCACCCGAAGACGTGCCTTACTACGCCGAGGCGCTGCCCATTCGGCGGCCGGCGGGCAACGGCGAGTCGTCGACAACATCATCGGCCCCCGGCGACTTTGATTTTAACACACCGCCTCAGTCCGCCGCGGGCTCAGCATCGCCTCAATCATCACGACCGTCCAGCCTGAGTTTCAGTGCCTGCGGATCTACAACGTCCTCGCCAAGGAACTCGGAACCGATCCCGGCTGACGGCATCGCTCCTCTGTTACAGGTCGAGGAGTTTGCGGCTGCTCGCCAGCGCTCCCAGAACCTGTACTCGTGCATGGTGGCCGTTCTGCAGACCGTGCCTACGTCATCCTCAAGACCTTCGCAGCGCTGGGAGGATCTGCGGCCGTTGATGGCGGTCGAAATCTACCGCGCGCTTTCGCTTGGGGCACGCGAAGTGCACGCTACGCTGGACCAGATCGAGCAGCGCCTCGCAGAAGTCATGCGCCCCGGCTCTACCTTCCGAAAAGATATCGAGAACGTGTTCAGGGACCGCCTGCTCTCTGCCGTCGCACGCCGCGTGAAAGACTTCAAGGCGATGCCCAACGTCGGTCTCTTCGTTGTGGCTGCTGGCGGCCGGATTCACCCTACACCAGCCCGGACCCCCGAAAGCGCCACGGCAGCAGCAGCCGCTTCCGCCGCTGCGGCCGCTGCTGCTGCCGCGGCTCTGTTTGCTCGGAATACCCAGCCCGTCGATCCCCGCGAGGACGGCTGTGTCGAGGACATGGCAACGCGCCTCGCCCACCTCGGCATCCTTCACTGGCGTGTATGGGGTCGGCTGATCTACGAGCCGGCTCCGGAAATACCTGCTGATGCGCCCATGCCCCTCATGTAGGGCGTCGCAAAGAAAAAGAGAAAGAAGATACGCCTTAGGATTGGAAAAAAGTCCAGTTGGACGAGCATCTAGGCAAGGCAAGGGGGGGTACGGAGAAAAAGTCAAGTTTTGCAGCGAGATGAAGGGGCGTAAAAAAATAACCGAGATCAGTCTTGTTATTCCCTGGCATCACCATGTTTTAGACGATGTTGGAGGGCTTGCATTCATAGGATTGGGTATTACGGGGGAGTGGCATACAGCATTCGTGCATTTGGTCGTTTTTGTTTACTTCTCTTTCTCTTGACAACTCTGTCTCTGGTTTTTGGAATACCCCTACAGCATCATAATATTTCTATCTTATTTTAATGTCCCTCGACGCTGTCACTCTCTCCCACTTTCTCCGTGATATTGTTTCTAACAAAATCTCATGTCTCATCATCGCCTCCCCCCCCCCCCCCCCCCCCCCCCTAACCCAGCGCGAAGGTCCTGCTGGTTTCGATGGTTGTCGAGAGCGTATACTTCTCGCCGCTTGATCTTACCCAGTGCATAGCAAGAAAAGAGAAACAGAAATTGGTACTGTTTCAACGAGAAACCACGATCCGTCTCGGAACGATACGATGCCTCTCTAGGAAGAGCCACGGCTATTCTCGCGTGCATGAATGGCGTTCTTCAAAACCAAAAAAAAATGCATTTTTTTTCTGCACAATTTCATCTGAACTTGCTCCCGCACATGTACTGTATACTTTTTTGTTGTTGGATACCACCCGGCCAAAGAGGGCAAGGCTAAAAGCAAGAAGGCTGAAGAAAACTCACGCCCCCCCCCCCCTTTCTTTTTCAAACTGCGTCATTTTACGTATTCTCGAATATTGTCTGTCCATGCCCCCCCCCCCCCTCCCTGTCCTCCCCAGATTGCAGCTGCGAGGAACCAAGGATGGCAAAAGTAAAATCATCAATAAACAAAACGCCCCGCGAGGCTCATCGCCCGTGTGGGGGAGGGGGGAGGACGACTGGGAAATGCAGAAAACGGGGCGCAAGCAACGAGTCCGAGGCTGTTCAACAGAGAAAGATTCGCAAACCGCCCACCTTTTCACCCCACACATGTCACCACGGAGGCAAAAATACAGCTTGAAAAGAAAAACAGGGCCACCACCATAGGGATGCACTGGGCAAAGGATGAGAATCACGAGTCTCCAGACTTTCCGTTAGCCTGGATATATTTTTTTCTTCCGTGTTCTGGCACAGCCTTATTTTTTTTGTCTCCAAGAAACGACATGGCAAAAGAAGAGGTGAGGGAAAAAACAGAAAGAAAAGGGGGCGAGCGGTAGGGGGGGGGGGGGGTGTGCATAGAACTTTCAACGTCAACATACCAGAATAAAAGTGCCAAAAAGGGGGGGGAGGTGCCCCTACAATCCCAAGCGAAGAAAGAGGCATAACGGCGTGGGGTAAAAAGAACAGAAGAGCAACGATGAAAGGTGTTATTTTCGGGTACAAGAATTACGTCCTGGCACTCTCCCCGTCTCACCTCCTTATCAATGCAATAATAACATGTCCTGGCCAAAAAAAAAAAAAAAAAAAAAAAGGACGTAGAGAACCCCCCAATAGCCGCAAAAGGCGCAGAGGTGCAGGAACCACAAAGGAACATTGTCAGCAATAGCATTATGTAAGTCTGAAAGTCTCCATGGCCGTGTTCTTGTCATGAGTTTCACTCCGCGCTTCCTTTTCCTACTCCTTTTTACTTGTTGAAACACGGCTATCAGCACTCGCACGCACCACGGCATGCACCGACCAATTTTGCATGTGCTATTAACAATGCGAGCATATAATGAGATGATGATTTGATGAGCTAAAACTACAGTCTAGAGGAAGAAGAGGCAGAGAAGAGAGTCTTTTTCAGACCCCGTTTCGCATCTCCTTGCCCTCTGCCCTCCCAAGATTAGGACAGATGAAAGGTGGGATAACAATAAAATGTAACAAGGCAGAGAAACATTACAACAAACTGCAAGATATACAAAAAAAAGGATGCGAAAGAGACAGATTTCCTAGACAAATCAGCAGCCATTATGGGAGGCTACCCTGGCCCTCCAAAGCCCAACCCACATGTAACCCAGCAGAATGCCTTGTCTCTATCAACCAATGTACTCCTTCAACTCTTCCGACTCCTCGAGCTGCTGCTTGAAGGAGAACGGCGCAAACGGCCAGCCACCGAACTCGGCAAACTTGGAGAACGACTCGACCCAGGCGAGACGGAGGGCTAGGTAGCGATAGTTAGCAAAGAGGAAAGAAAAAGGGGGGAAGACGAGAGAGAGAGAGAGAGAAGAAAACAAGAAGGGGGCGGGGGAGGAGGATCTTACAGTGCAGCATGGCCGACACGCCTTCCATGATAATGAGAATGATGACGCTCAGCGAAAAGAACATGGTAAAGGTAATGACAATCGCAATCACGCCCGTGACGCCGCGCATCTTGAGAGCCGGGCCTAGAGTCATCGACCACAGCACCGCACTCAGCTGCTGATGCGCCAGAGACAGCGCCCACAGGCGCAGATACGATGCCGTGTGCGACACGCAGTTGAGGCAGAATTCGATCGTGTGGATCACCTGGTGGATCATAACCTCGCTAAACTCAAACTCTTCGTGCTCCTCGTCGTCGTCGGCACCACCGCCGCCGCCGCTGTCGCCGTGGAAGTCCTGGGAGAGCATAGCCACGCCCTCGCCGGCATCGCTGCTGCCGCTCACGCTCGGGCGGCTGATGCGCCGGGCGTTGCCGTTGTTGCCGTGGTGGTGCTCGTCGTCGTCGTCGCCGTCGTTGCCGTCCAGCGCGCTCACATGGGCACCGCCAATGCCCTGGTAGCCATGGGCCTGCGCCTTGTTGTGCTCCCAGCGCAGCCAGAGGGGCTTCAGGAGCAGAAGAACGGGCACCTGCGCAAACGCCAGAAGCAGCAGAACCACCTGCACGTGCTCCTGGCCCTTGTACAGCCGCATGTCAAGCGAGCCGGGCTGCAGGAACATGTAGATCAGCATGTTCAGCAGGCCAGGCGGGCTCTGGCCGATGCTGAACCAGTCGACGGACCACTTGTAGATGATGCACAAGACCAGGTAGCCGAAGATGGACTGGAAGAAGATCATGCCCGGCACAAAGTTGCCCCAGATGTCCACGGGCCGCTTAAAGTGCCGCGCGTTGATGTACGAGAAGCACAGCGAGTAGGTCATGTGCGCCCAGCCCAGGATGATGCTCATCTTCATCTTGTAGCTGTTGCTGAACAGCAGGTCGTTCTCCGTGCCGTGCCACATCCAGTCGAGACCAAAGGGGTAGCGGTAGCCGCCCTTGAGCTTGGCCGAGACCGACATGCCCTCGCGGAAGTTCTCCGGGACGTCCCACTCCCACGCGCTGGGGAAGAGCGTCATGGACTTGGAGAACACGTCGTTGTACACCAGACCCGTAAAGACCGAGAAGACCGCCATCACAAGGGCAATGTAGCGGCCGTAGTACACCATGGCAAACAGCTCAAACGTGACCTTCTTCAGCGGCTTCTCCCAGTAGATCATTGCCAGCGCCGCCGTGAGCATAATGGTCGCGTGGCCAAAGTCGCCAAACATGACGGCAAACAGGAACGGGAACGTCACGATCACGGGCAGCGCCGGGTTGACCTCCTGGTACGTGGCTGTGCCGTAGGCGTTGACGATCGTCTGGAACGCCTCTGTGAACTTGTTCGTCTTGAGGTACGTCGGCGGCGTCTTGTTGGTGCGGATCTCGTTGATGATGGACGGCACCGCCAGGCCCGCGCGGTTGGTCACGTCTTGCAGGGTCGTGCGGATCAGCGGCAGGTCGTGTGTCGGGCACCAGCCCTCGGCGATCAGGGTGCGGCGCTGGCGGTCGTATGAGAACAGGTTCAGCGTGTCGTAGACGGCCTTCTCCTTGCTGACCAGCACCATCCACGCCGACAGCGAGCGCGCGATCTGCTCGAGCTCCGCGTCCAGCGCCGTCTGCGTGTTGCCGAGCACGTTCTGCACGTCGCCGAGCCGGACGTTGACCTCGTGGATCTGGTCGCGCCGCAGGTCGCTGTTCTCGTCGACGCTGTACACCTCCGCGCCCATGGACTCGGAGATCTTGCGGATCTTGGCCAGGATCTCCGCGCCGTGGGCGAAAATGACAAACACGTTCTTGTGGACGGACTCGTTGGTGCTGGGGTCCACGAGCGGCTCGGGGATCTCGGACTGGTTCATGTACAGGTTGCCGCGCAGCGTGCGCCAGAGGATCCGCTCAAAGGCGCCCACGCGCTCGCGCGTGATCACGCCGGCGACGAAGCCAATGTTGAGGCCGGAGAAGGAGGTGGCCGGGTGATCGCCACCACCACTTCCCCCGTTCAGGTCGCCCTGCTGCTCGACGTCGTTTAGAAGCGGCGCGTCGTCATCGAGGTCGTCTGCGTGGCCATCGGACGACGCGCGGATTTCCTCAACGTTGCCGTGGGCGCGGTCGAAGAAGCCGCCGGCCTCCCGCAGGACCCAGCGCCACTCGATGAGCTCCACCTCGCGCTTCTTCAGCGTCTCGTAGCTGTCGTTGAGCTGGAAGATCCTGTGCTCCAGGCTCTGGCTCCGTTCGGCAAGGGCATCGATTTCCGACGTGCTCGGCGCGGCGAGAGATTCGCTGTCGAGATCGAGCTTGCGGAGCGGCACGCCGGCCTTGTCCATCTGCGATGCAAAGTAGCCTGGCATCTGTTAGTCCTCCACCAAACCGAACCGCGTCTTCGAAAGGGAGGAGGTGCGTTGTCACGTACGAAGCTGTCGTTCCACATTGTCGAGGCGTCGGATCTCCTGGGTGAATGCTCGTTGGAAGGCATTCACGTCACCATTCAGCTGGAGCCTGTTAGCAATCACACAAAGAAGGGAGGACGGGGAGGGGGCTCTCGAGCGATCAAGTCAAAAAGCGCCGCACGCACATCACGGAACTGCACAAGGCCAACCTCGCCCAGGGCGTTGACCACTTCGCGGCCAATCTCGTTGGAGATGTAGAGCTGCACCATGCTCATGTCCGCCGAGCGGAACGGCGTGTCCCCCGCCGGTGCCATGATGTCGTCGTGATTCGAAGAGAATGCCTAAGGCAGAGAGAGATGGAGCCTGCGCAGGTCGAGCATGAAATGCGAGGAAAGGAGGGCGGCACAAAAGACAAAAGAGAGTGACGTCTCGCCGTGGTTTGGCGGGAGCTCGATGTTGTTGAAAAGACGCAAAAGATAGCTATTTTACTGGCAATAAGGAGGGCCAATGCTGGGAGCCTGCGGCATATGTTCTGCGCTAACCCGATACAGACAATAATGCCTCAGGCGGAAAACACGTGCACGCGAACACCGGCTTATGTAATATGAAGAGAGCCAGGGTCCGATAAAGCTTCCGCGAAAAAAATTGGGGAGCTTCACTTTGCGATCAACAGCAATCATTGCACCTGGACAAGTTGTGACAAGAGTTCGCTTTGAAACTTGTGAGATTTGGCAATTGCTATAGCTAAAATATGGAAATAAATCAAAACAACCGACATTTTTGTCCGAATCCGATACCGATGTCCCTTTTGCATTTCATAACCCGTCCAAAGCAAACGCTGCACAGAAATGAGATGCTCCTCGCTCGCCAGTCTTTTTTTCCCTTTTCCTTTCCCTTTCCCTTTCCCTTTTCCAGACTCTCTCGCTTGGAGAAAAAAAAATGGCCAAAATAGCACATATCGCTTTATGAAGAAGGCTTGATTCTGCTGGCGTCAAGTGTCGTTGGTCGTTTCGTGATAATAAAAAAAAAAGAGGAAATGAGAGAAGAGGGTTTCGGAAAGAGGGTTCGTACTGAAGAACCATCACAGCTTCCTACCAAACATGTAGGAGCCATACATGCCACCTACTTTGGCGTTGGCAACGGGTATCTTGCGCATGCCCCAGGACTGCGCGCCCATCTTCCAAGGCCGTTGGCCATTTTCCATAGCATAGCTGCCACTCGTGGAAAGTGCGCCCTTGCCAGCAGGCTGGGGCTGGCTGCCGCGAACCAGCCATGAGCGGGCGCCGATCTCGGACTGGCGCCAGCCCATGCGGTTCAGGGCGTTCTGCGACTTTGCCACCCGCTTGAAGACGGCATCTGAAACCTCGACAACCTCTAGGGGCCTTGAGTTGTCGCCGAGGACAAGGCCGTCGATGAAGAGTGAAGTCATGCTGAGGGTCTCCGCGTCCATGTCAGAGACGTCGAGGTACCGTAGTTCGTGTGTTGTCCAAGAGCTGCTGTCCATGTCCTCTGCCTTTGGCGGCACTACCAGAGCGCTCACTTCAGACAAGGACAGGCCGCGGCCGAGAGCCAGCTCCTCGAGGTGCGCGGCGTGCTCTCGGAGTAGGGGAACATGGGTAGCATCCATTTTGCTGCCCTTCAGGCTCAAGGACTTGAGTGTCTTGGGAAGAATGGGGAGCAGCCGCGAGACGTCGTCGACCTCCAAGAGCTGGAAGGTGGAGGCGTCAAAGCCCAGGCTCAGGAACACAAGGCTGTCCTGGTTCACAGCAGGGTGCGACGCCAGGAAGGCAATGACACCAGCCGGCGTCAGGAGCGAGCATTTGGAAAGGTTCAGGTGGGTGATGCGTGCCGTCTTCGGGATGCTCTGAAGTGCGGAATCGGTCACACGCGTCCCCGCCAGGTCCAGATGGGTGAGCCGATCAAGCCTTGGCAGCAAAAAGTCGAACACAGTCGAAGGCAGCGTGCCACACTTGTGCAACGACAAGCGCTGGATGTTGATTTTCTCGGACCAGTTGGCGGGCTCTGAACCATCCGGCTTCTGCCCCGCCGCAATGGACGCAAAGGCGTTCCGGAACTGGGCAGAAGAGGAGCCGCAGAGGTCAAGAGCTGTGAGCTTTGGCAGCCCAGCAAGCAGCTTCCGGACGACGCTTTCGTCAATGTCGCTGTCGAGATAATCCTGAGCCAGGAACTCTTGCAGGTTTGGTGTCAGGTCCAGGCAGCGGATGAGTGTCTCCGCGGTCAGGTTTCGGGCGGCCGCGCGAGCGCTGGCAGTAGCGAACAGGCTGACGGGGTTGAAGTGGGAGAAGTCCAGCCGCCGTACCCAGGCGCCACGGGAGGGATGAGCCTCAAGCTGGGAGAAGAACTTTTGAAAGTTCCGCGAGTGTGGGATGATGATGCGCCGGTACAGCGCCTCGAGCGTCTTTTCGTACAACGTCCTGGATGTGACAAGCAAGGACATCAGCTCGATGTTGCGCCGGTCAATACCGTTTGGTGGGGTATCGAGAATGAGATGGTCAATAATGAGACCTAGACACGATGTTAGTGGCATGGTCAAGGAGGCTGGCTAGGGAGTAAAAGAAAAGAAAGCAAGAAAAAAAAAGACGAGAGAAGAAAAAACTCACGGTAGACTTCAAGAGGCAAGGTCTCAAATGGCTGGCGCGCAACTTCCACTTCTTCCATGGGCGTGTCAGCATCGTCGACATTCGCAACCGAACCATCCACTTGGGTACGGTCGTCATGCGGGGGGCTGGCTTGCCGTTCAACGGCATCTTGAGAACAGCTGCTTGCAGAACCAGTGCGGAGCCATGCCAACGAGCGAGCCACAGACAAGACAACGTCGTTCTGTCTGTCGTCGCTCTCACACTCGGCGGCAGCCAAGCGTGCAGCATGCGACCCCGGAAGGAGCAGCATCGCGCTGTCGCCAAGGAGGTTGTCGCCAGCGGAAGAGGGTTCGGAGAGAGGAGAAGGCGGCGTGCAAGGCTCGTCGGCAATGGCACCCTCGTCGAGAAGATGGTGGAGGTTGTGCGAGCTGTAGGAGGAGATCTTGGTCGACGTGAAAGTCTGGGCTAGGTCGGAGTCGCGCTCGCGGATGGATGAGAAGGATGACCTGCCCAGGGCCACCGGCGAGGGCGACCTCTTAAGGTGAACTTTGGGCAACATCTTTCCAGACTTTGCGGGAGCGGCTGCTCCCTTGATGTCGGTGTACACGTATGTCTTAGGGCGGCTCATTAAAGTGACGGGAAACGAGTCACACGGGGGAGGGATGAGCGAGCGCTGGGTTGTTGGTTGCAGTTGTGTGTGGATGGGCTGTGGGCTGTAAGCAAGGCTGGCTGGGCTGGCTGGGCTGGCTGTCAGTGATCTGCAGAAAACGGGGCGCGTGGACAGACGCCCTGTCGATGGTGTGGAAGTGGTGGTACTCTGGGGCGTGAAGAGGTGACGAAAGAGATGAAAGAATGAAAGAAATGAAAAGAGGAGACGGAAAAAGGAAAAAAAGAAAATGCAACAAATGAAGGGAAAATACGAGATAAAATAGCAGTAAAACGAGTTGGCGACGAATCAAAGAAAACAAAAATGAAATCCGATATCGAAAGCCAAGCGGGCGAGACGAGGGCGTGTTGGAGCTGCAAAAAGCAACAACAAACACACGAGGCCCGAAGCAAAGCGCCGGGGCCGTTTCCCATTAGTCACGAAGTCGGCGTGTTAGGTAACAAAATGGCCGGCTTTGTTGTCGGCGGCAGAGGCGGAGAGGGGAAGCAGCCCCAAAACCAGCACGAGTCCGGGGTTCCTTTTTTCCTCATCGGGGCAGCAAAGGGTCGGTATGAATAATAGAAACCGCCCGGGTGCAGAAGGGAGAAGGCGCTGTCTGGCATTCGTCAAGCGCGTGACGTTGTTCGTGCTCGTTGCTGGCTGGGCCGTCCTTCCGGATGCTGCTGCCTCCTCTCTTTCCTTGTTCCCTTGGAACGTCGGTCTGCGCCTTCTGTCTGCGCTCGGTCGCACTTGCCCGACGCACACCTCAATTTCGGCACGTAAGGTGCATCCTGGATACGACGATGTTGGGGAGAGAGCGGAGGAAGGTGGCAAGGAGGGAAGGAGCAAGGGGGGAGCAAGGGATGCATGCACTTGCAGTGAAATGCAGGGCAAACCAGCAGAACCGCACAGAAAACGGCAAAAGCACTGTACCGTACACCAAATGGGAAGATGGAAAGGTGGGAATATGGAAATATGGAAACAGGGAAACAGGGAAACAGGGAAACCGGGAAACTTACGTTATGAGAAAGGGGATGAGATCAGGGCAAGTTGACCACGTCAAAGCCCGGCAGAATGGCGTGCCGATGCCGCCTTTTGTGATTGGGTTGTTGTGGGAGCAGCTGTGAGGATGCTGGAGTTGCGTGATGTTTGAGGGAGGAGCAAAGGCAATTTGAAGGGCAATCTAATAAAACAAAGAGGTTCAACGTCGACTGTTCATGAGACGGAGCGTATGTTTACAAAAGGGGGCGTGCCCTATATACTGCTGTACACAGCCCGCAGCCTGCCGTCATCGCCACCATCGGCCTTTGATTTTTCTTAGTGCGAGGAGCAGACGGCCAGCGATTTCGCAGCCGCCGGTGACTCTTTTTTTTTCCTCTAGTCTTTTTCACGCCCGCCATCTCGGCCATCTTGCACAAGCGCGGTCTGGGGAAGCAGCTGGGCCGCCGACGCTGGAGCATGAAAGAAGCAGCGAAAACGGGAAACGCAGACTTGTCACAGTGGAGAATGGCGAAAAACGCGAGGCCAGAGGCGAAAAAAGGCCCTGCTTCGTACGCTAAAGAATAGCGGACGGGCAGACAACAATACCAAAAACAGCAGTTTTAGAACCAGGTGGAGCATTCCAGCGGAGGCGGACGAGTACGGAGAACGTCGTACGTCGTAATACTGCGTAGGATACTCCGTACGGAGTACTCTGTCCATAATTACCAAGCTCCCCGTTTGCTAGCAACGAGCATCAGGGCGAGCCCGGCAGCAAAGCGAGCGCACCGCAGCTTGGCGGCACCCACCAACGCTTGGCCCCGGCCCTGGCATTAAGTAATGGAAAGCAAAAAAGGGGGCTCAACTGTCGTTGTCCAGCACGCGCACGAGGCCACGGACTTTTCGCTGTTTGCGGCAGCCGCCATTCGCATTCGCGCGTTGTGGCTTGGCTATTGGCTGGTGATTTGGTAATAGAAACCAGCGAGGCAACACGCAGGCTGGCCGCTGTTTAGGTCCTTTTATTTTTGTTTTTAACCAGGCCGCCGCCGCGTCCCATCCAGTCATTCGGATTTGTGTTAGTTAAGAATTACTTGAGGAAGAGCACGGGTAAGGCACCGAATTTGATCTGGTGATTGCTCGATCACATTGCAGGCATCTCGACGATTGCGAATCAGGCGGAGGCCATTGCTCATTGAGGGAGGCCCGGGGAAGCATGGAATGCCGGCCGTCCGATCGCATTTCTGGGGTCGCGTCATCGCTGCTCTGCGTTCGTTGCAATGCGCCTTCCATTTCACAATAAGCTACATAATGCTTATACATACGCGAAATGCTACCGAATGTCCGACGGTATCGTATCGTATCGTACGAGCACGGTACGCCGTCGCCGTACGAAGCACTGGCCTACGCGCGGGTTTGCGAGGATAAGTTACACCAGCCCCTGGCCTTTTTGTCTTGCAACTCCGCGGCCATAGCTCCCTCGCCTGGATGGGCTGGTACCCATGTGGCTGGGACTCGGCCACGCATGCAGGTCGGATGGCACATTGCAGCTGAGCCGGCGCTCATTGGCAGGAGAAGGCTGTCGCCCAGACTTGCACGGCGTCTCACTTCGTACGTCGTACGCAGTATTTCTCGCTCGCAGACCAACCACACAGCTCCTCTTACACGCCCCTTCCCCCCAGCCGTCGCCCAGTCCCTCTTGCCCAGGACACTTTCTGCAGGAGCCAATCACCCATCGTCGCCATCAAGGGAAGAGGGCACGGCTTGGATCATGGAAGCAGCGTTTGGGTGCTTGCTGGCCGGATGTGCGACAACGGAGGGCCTCTGTTCTCCACCAATCTCGTGCGATATCGCTCGCGCTTGCCAGAACCCGCACAGTTGTGTCATGTACTCCGTACGGGCAAGAACGACCGACCTCGTCGCTGCTGTGTGCATCATAATATTAATGAGAACAATACTCTGTAGTAATGGTAAAGCGCAATACGGGACGGCGCGCCTTGGGGCGCCTTTTCTTCCGGCCTTCTCGCACGGGAGACCACGTAAATACGACCGGCGCCGGCGCCTGCTAGGCGACGAGGCAGGGAAGTCCGAGCGTTGCTGTCCCCTCATACAAAATATGCAGAGAGTGCGAGGACGGATGGACGTGGTATAAAACGATGGGCGGGTTCGCAAGTCTCAAGAGCGAGGAAAAGGAAATATTAAAAAAAAGCAGAAAACTCCATTTCTCCCAGACGACGAAAGGCTCGTCGTCAAAAAATAGAAAAAAATAAAAACTAGAACAAAATAGCCCGGTCGCCTCCTACAAGGAACTCGCCGGACTGCTCGCAAGCCGAGGGAAGCCGCCCAACGGCCTCCTCCTTCTCCCTGGAGCAACTGTCTTTTTGTCTTTCTTCAGGACCCCGTGACCCTACGTCCTGGTGACCAACAAAGACACGGCAGGCTCCGCAACCGTATGGCAGGAGCGTTTGGCTGCGTCTCGATTTTTTTTTTTACTTCCAACGTTCACGTGAACCAAAAAGCCCCATTCTTTGTTACACTGCGCCACAGCCTACGAGTCCGAGCGAACGCCGCCTCGGCCTCTCTGGCAGTCCGAACTGCCACTCCGCCAAACGTCAGATATGATGTCAGTGAAGGCATCGTGAAGTCCACCAAGCCAAAAAAAAAAGAAAAAAAGCCACGATATCAGTCTGCGATCGAAGCAAATGAATAAAAAAAAGAATGAAAGGGATGCATCCTTCCTGCCCCTCGATTCATGAAAAATAATATTGACTGTCCGAGTAACACGCCGTAAAAGCACCGCGCATGATGCAAAGCATTGACTTTCTGTGTTGCAAATGCTATGCTATATCGCCTTCAGAATCCAAAACGGCCTCGTTTGCTTTCTGCACACGGGGCGTGGAGATGGAACCTGCTGTGAGCCCGGCACAATTCCCCTCTGGAATCCCGAAGGAACGGAAGCAAAATGAAGAAACAAGATTCTTCGGAGCTCGCAAACCAGAGCCCCGTAATCAGAAAAGAAAAAGGCATGGTCGTTAAAAAAAAAAGTAGGCTCACGAAGCCTTGTGAGGGGTGCGGCTTGCAGCCGAAGAGTGTACGACGTAATGCGTGAGAGAGAGCAGTAGAAAACTCCGAAAAAGACGAAAAAAATGAACGGCAGCCCATTCCCCCGTCACCTTGAATTCGCTTTGCGGTCGCCGGCTTTGAGCCGCTTTTTGCAGTCGTCGCAGTACCATTTTACTGTTGAGAGTCACCCATTGTTAGCAAGTCTGAAGAAGAAGAAGGAGAGAAATACAAATGCTTAATCGAAGAGGTGCCCCGCGGGAAAGGGGGGGGGGAGGGGTGCGTACCATTTGTCTTGGGTGCTACCCGTAGGCCAACACACTCCAGATGGAACCACTCTCGCTTGCAGTCCGCGGCATCGCAGGCGATCATTTCGCCAAAGCTGACTCTGTTGCAGTAGCAGTAGAGCGGGTCGTCGTCGTCCTCCTCCTGGCTCTGTTTTTGTTGTTGCTGCTGCTGTTGCTGCTGCTGCTGTAGTTGCTGCTGCTGCTGCTGCTGCTGATGCTGCTGCTGCTGCTGGTGGTGACTTCGACCGCCGCCCCCGTTGTTGCCATGGCTTGCTGTGGTGGTGCTGCTGTGGTGATCGTCTGCCGCACTGCTGTGGTGGTGGCTGAGAGAATGAGCGTGGGCCTGCGACGATATCGACGACGCCCCCTTTTTGTGGCTCCGCTTAACCGTCCCACCAGTGCTGCCGCTGCCGCTTCCGCTGCCGCCATTGCCGTTGCCGCTGCCACTGCCGTTGCCGTTGGACGACGTAGGTTCGCTCGAGCGCGATGGCCGCGACCGTGATGCTGAGGCCTCTGCAAACGTGGCCAGGGCCGGCGTCGAAGGCTTGCTCGCCCGCCCGCTCTTGGTCGTGACCGGCGACGGCTGGATGGTCAAGACAGACGCAGACGACGACGCCTCCTTCTTGGTTACCACGTCGTCCGACTGCTGCTTGGCAGCAGCGGCAGAGGACGCTGGCCCCGTGCCGGACTCTCGCTTGGCTTCGTGGTTGTTGTTGTTATGGTTGCTGCCGCCAGCGGATCGTGTGCGCGTCATCGCCACAGCACTAACGGGCGGGCTGCGCTCAGCCGCCTCGACCTTCAAGACCTCAATCTTTGAAGAGGTTGCGACGGCTGGCGCTGGAGCGGCAGTCGGGACCAGGGCCGGCAACTCCTTTGTCGTCTTCTCGACGGGCGTCTGCGAACCGTTCGCGTGTGGTGCTGCGGCACCCGCTGTTGCGTCTGACGGGCTGGAGCCATTCGTTTTCTTTCCATCGGCCGGCAATGGCAGCGGAGACGGCCGCTGCTTGCTGCTACTCTCGGCCTTGGGCTGTGGTGCGCTCGGATCAGTCGCAGACGATGCGGCGATTTGCTGTGAGCTTCCCGTAGGGGGGGGTTTCGCTGCTGATGCACTGACGCCCTCTACCTCCCTGGCTCCCTGGCTGCCTTCGACACCTGGCGCAGCGGCCGAGGTGCTCGTGGCACCAGTGTTCCCAGGGGTATGGCTGCTGGCGTTGCTATTGGTAGTGCTCGTGCTGCCCTTTGCGGCAGCTGCTGTGTGATTGTTGCCGTCGACTTTGGAACCACCGTTGGCAGCATCAGGACCGGTAACGCCACTGCTGCTAGGGCCAATCGCGTCGTTCCTAATCTCAAGGGGACCTTTGCCGCTGCCAGCCGTCTCTTTCTCTGCGACAGGGTCGGTGGCCGTTTCGATGGCCGCTTCATGAGCGTTGTTCGAGGCGGTGCTCCCGTTAACAGCACCGCTGTGACTAGCACTTCTGCTGAGGCTCTCGGCTCCGTGTGTGGCAAGGATGCCACTGGCTGGTGCTGGCGATGCCCGGGGTGGTTTGGCCAGGTCAGGAAAGGCGCCGATGACAGGGGACGACGCAGCCGAGGCCCCGTTACGGCTGCAGAGGGGGACAAAAAGTTAGCCAAACACCCTAAACAAAGCTTTGAAATGCCATCATGTACCAAAAGTACGGCGCCGGTGGCCAAGCTGCAGTAACGTACCTCTTCTTCGTAGCGTTTCCACCAGATGGCAGCGCCTTGCGCTTCTTCGTGCCTCCATCAGGAGCAGGCGACCCCCTTGGACTTGACGTTTTCACCTTCGCTCCATTGCTTGGTCCTGAACCGTAGACGCCGCTCATCGCGCGCTCCATGGGTGCAGAGGTTGCTGCTGGCTTCTCGACCTTCCTCCGTTTCGGCGCAGAGGACGCGCCACCATTCGCACCTGCAGCAGCTGCCGCAGCAGAGATGCCGAGGCCGACACCAGCAGCAGACGCCGTGGTCTCGGGGAGCGGTTTCCTAGACTTCGACCCCGCCCCTGACTTCTTGGTTTCGGCTTTCTGTAGATGGTCGTCGGCGTCCGAGTCTTGGTGGTTGGCATGCGGCTGGGCCTTTTGGCTTCTGCGCGCAGCCACGGCTTGCTTACGGGCGTCGCTGCGCGCAGCTGCCTCCTCGGCAATCTGCTGCGCAGCAGCCGAGAGGCTCGCGGCGCCCTCGCGGCGCGACCGCTCGGCTTGCGCGTTGTTCGTGGCACGGCTCGCGGCGCGGTTCTCTGGGTATGCCCAATGGGTGTCGCTCCCCCATCTGGCCTCTTCGCTGAACTCCTGCTCCAGGTGTGGCCACACGTCGTCGATCCGTCCAAGCTGTTTGTTCAGGGCATCGTTGGCCGTCGAAATGACGTGGTTCTTCTCCTCGAGCGCCACCAGCATCTCCTTGATCTCAATGGCAACCTTTCGGAAGAGCTGCCGCCGCGGCAAGTTGCTCTGGTCAAAAGCAGAGGTGGCGGCCGATTCGCCTGTCGTCGTCTGGAGGTTCGCGGGGGTTGGAGGGAGGACAGCGGAGTGACCGTTCGTTGTCAGCGGGGGGGCCCCGGGGCCGCTATTCTGCGCCGTCATTGGGGCCGACACCGGGGCGCTGGTTGGGACCGTGGTGGTGCCGTCATAAGGCGTGCCATCATAAGGCGAGCGCTTTGAGTTAGCTACGGGCTGTCGCAGAGCGGTGTGGATGAGCTGGAACAGAGCCTGTTGGGGGACGTGGATTTTGGCGTCGACCTCCTTGAGAAGAGTGAAGTGCTTCACAAGCTCCTTCGGCAGGGCCGTGATGGCGTCGGCGAAATGCGTAATTCCAGGGAAGATGTCAATGGGCTGCTCTTGCGCAGCTGAGCCAGGCGCGCCATCGCGATCGCGGCCCGCCGTCCGGCTAGCGGTGACTGCTGAAGTCCTGGGAGGGTTGGTTCTCGTCTGCCGCACAGGCTGCGCCCGTCGGTTGGGGGGGGCGTCGGAGGCAGTCGCCGGAGGCTTTGCGGTCTTCATTGTTGCGGGCAAGGGCCGTCACCAACCGGGGACAACGGAACAAAGGAACAAGGAGGAGGAGGGAGTCGGTGGGAGTCGAAGAGAGGCTTAGAAGCTGGGGTTGCCGAGGAACGGAGGGTGCGTCGGCGGGCGAAGGGAGGGTGCGAATTGGCACAGAACAAAAAAGCTGCAAGCAAAAATGTGACAGGAGGATAGGATACTGGGGGATGGGAGGCGAAACCTGCAAAGGCACGGCAGGCTGCCAGCGAGAACAAAAAAAAGCAATGGCTATGCGAGAGAATAGGGTGTTTCCTCCAGGGGGGGGGGGGGGGGGGCGAGGAGGGAAAACAGCAAAGAGAGAAAAAGAGAGGCGGGCAAGGAGCGAACAAAGCCGACCGAGGAGAAGGGCCGTCGTTCTGTGCGGCAAGAGATGTCGCTCTGCTTGCGTTCACAGCATGTCCGCCGGCAGATCGGGTCGCAGGGATTGCGGTTCGGGTTTCTCCAGGTGCTTCTTCATGGGGTTGCGCGCGGCGGTGGTGGTTTGCTCGGGGGTGAAGCATGAAGCAGCAGAAATGGTGCTGGAGCAATACGCATCTGCCGACTGCTGGGCTTCCGAGCGCGCCAGACACACCTCCACAGCAATCCCCACTTTTGCGGACTTTTGTATGGCCGCGCCGACATCCTCGCGGTCCCAGGATGCAGATAAGATAAGAAACTGGCACGAGGCAATCTGGCGTGCATTGCAAGATTATGCTCCGGACAGGGAAATGCCATAATATTGAGAACGCGTAAAGTGGGCACCGGCGCCAACTAGCAGTCCTAGCGGCTGGCCCCCTGGCGCGTACCGCCCAAGTAAGGAAAATATGGGGAAAGAGCGCTGCTGGCAAATTAGGCGTGCTCCATACCCTCCTTTTCGAGCATCAGCCTGCGCTGGTACGCAATGCAATGCTCTGTCACGGCCGAGCTGCGAAAAGGGAAGGAAGGGGGGAGCAGAAGCAGCAGGCAGGACTCCCAAAATAATTCTCGCAGCCGCCAAACAACACATCTCTGCATCTCACTCTACACCTCTGCATTTACTACGCCGTGCCTTGCATCTTGTTGTGCCAGCCCTGAGGAATGCCACTTACCGACTGTGGACAGCCAATTCCGTCGGACCCGGTCACCCCAAACCCGCTTGAATAGCCAGGCGCAGATTCCTCCCAGTTCCCTCCCCTCTATTCCCAGTCGCTTTGTTTTCCTCTCGCGACTCTCCAACGGCCTCACTCCTCGTTGGCCGATAACGTCGTCTTCAGTCGGAAGAGCAAGACTCACGGACCCCAAATCGCCGCTCTCCCTCTCTCGCCCAGCCACCCGGTCATGGCCTAACCAGCAAAGACACCGCATGGCGCTTGCTAGTTGGGACCTGGACCACTGACAACGACTGAACACGACAAAAAGGAAGCAACCGGGAACGAAAGAAAGGGGCCCAGAAGCACACAGGCACCTGCCGAATCTCGACAGGACACGGGCGGGCGACCCTCCTCGCGGACACACAAACCAGCATTTCCTCCCTCCCCAACCCCCCATCCACGATGAACGACGCCGGGACCAGGAGAGCGTACGGCCTGGGGCCAGAAGACGCCTCGCCTTTCCAGGACGTCTTGCCTACCAGCCGCGCCATGGCCAACGGCTACCGGCAAGATGTTATCAACGGGTTTGAGGAGGAGCGGCCGCGCTACAATCCTGTAAGTCAAACGCCCACGGCGCCCTTGAATGGCACAGGAGAAGGGCAAGCGCAGCTGCCGGAGATGCTGACGACCTCTTCTGCTATCTAGCTGAATGTTGACCGCCCACAGAGCTCGCCGCTCGTCGACCTCAAGGACCCGATCCAGGTCCACCTGCTCACCGAGACCGCCCTCTCCGACAGCCGAGAATGGGTCATTCTGTCCCAGGAGGAGGTCGATGGGCTAAAGAAGCAATGCCAGTCAATCGCTCAGCGCATCGAACAAACCAGGGCCAACCTAGCGATCCAGTCCAAGTACCGCGATGCAGCAATCTCCATGGCAAAGCTGTACTCGCCGGGGAAGCGCCGCAGCATCCTCAGCAACCGCAGCAGCAGCGACGCCATGCGCGAAGCCGACGCAGAACGGCAGGCTTGCGAGCGCCGGTGTGAAGAGCTTGCCTCAGAACTCTTCATGCTAGAGAAGCGCCTTATGGAACCCCAACGGCGACTCTTCCAGCACACGGCGGGCATTCTGCAGCTGACGCACAGGGCAGCCTCGCGAAACAAGAAGGCCTCGGGCGAGCTTGCGTTGAACGGCCTTCCGGTCGATGGCATACCCGGCAGCCCTGAGAGCATGTACACGTACTCAAATGGCCGCGAAAGCGTCGAAATCGTCTCTGGTGGTGATGGCATGTTCGATGACCGCAGCCTCTATCTCCCCATCGACCAGCCTTTTGATTCATCGGGCCGCTCCGCAAAGACCGCAATCGAAATCCCGCAAAAATCGCCCATCCGAAAAGAAACAAAAGACCTGCGTGAGGAGAGCGACCGCCTTCGCGACGTTAACACGCGTCTGCAGCTCGAAGTCGACCAGCTGCGTGCGGCAAGCGATGCGCTCGCATTGGAGCTTGCTGCGCTGCAACGAGAGAACGTCGAGAGAACCCAAACCACAGCCGTCGCCGAGCGGCAGATTGAGGACCTGAACGGCCGCCTACGCGAGATCATTGTGCGGTTCAACCCTAAGAAAAATGGAGGATACGAAGGACCGCCTGCCAGTAGCGGAGACGCCGGCAAAGGGGGGCTTTCTGAGCAAATCCAGTATCTGGGCGACAGCCTAGCCACAGCGCAGAAAGAGCAGGAGATGAATGAGTCGGAGATGGCAAGGCAAGCAGATTTGGGCGGTGCGTTGGCCCAGTTTGAAGGCCGTCTGGCGGCGGCCAATGGCCTGGTGCAGCGTCTCCTGTCCGCATCAAACACCTCTGTGGCTCCGCCCCCGTCAGTCTCCGACGGCCCGTCCAGCCAAGGAGTAGACACCCAGCTCAGCTGGCTCGAAGACGTCCTTCCTGCCATTGAATCAGAGGTGGGCCGTGCAGCCGAGGTCGCAAGCACATCGGTCACAAACCAGCAGGCAGCACAGCAGGTGGACGCCATCCTCACGGGTCTCTGGGACATCATCCAGTCCGGCTTCGCAGATCTGCAGCGGAAACGTGAAGAACGGAAAGCTTCCCGTGCACAGATGGGCTTTGCCGACGACGATGATGACCTGTCGGGCGACGAATCGCCTGTCAGCACCGACGAGCCGTACTCGCTGCAAGCCTTCTCGGCCAAGGTGCAGTGGCTGTATTCACAGACTACCAAACTGCGGGAGCACAAATCCGTCCTGAAACGACAGATCAAGCAGCAGCGCGAACTCAACAGCAAGTCTGACGCGGAGAAGGATCTTGAGTTCCAGAACAAGGCGGATGAGCTACAGGCAACCGTGGCAGCCATGCAGAACATGAGCGTCGAGCTGAAGCAGGCCCAGCGGGCGGCCGAAGACGCGCAGGATCAGCTTGCAAAGGCTCTGTTCGACCTCAGCGAAGCCCAGGAAACTCTCTCTACGAAAGACAGCGAGGTCGCCACGGCCTACCAGTCGGCTGAAAAGCAGCTGTCTGAGAGCAGCACCAAGCTTTCAGCCCTCGAAGCCCGGAGCGCTGGGCTGCAAGCCGCGCTCACCACGGCCGAGGCCAATGTGGCCAGGCTCTCCGCACAACTACAGGAAGCGGCTGAAGCGCGGAACAGCGCCGCTGCCAATGCAGAACAGGCGGCCAAGAATGTGCAGAGCAAGGACCGGGAGCTGGAGGAGCTGAACGCCATGGTGGTCGAACTGAAGACCGAAGCCACGATTGCCAAGGCGGAGCTGGAGGGCGCCTACGGGTCGCGGACGCAGCGGGCCAAGGACATGGCAGCATACACCAACTCGGCCAGAAACGAGGAGCTGCAAGCACAGATCGACAAGATGAAGAGGGAGCTGACCGGCACACTGAAGGAGTACGAAGACTTGACAAAGGACACCATTGCAGCCGAGCGTGAAAAGCTGGATCTGGAGGGCCAGCTCGACGATGCGCTCGCCGCCAAGACGGCCCTCGACGCGGAAGTGCGCGCCACGCGCGAGAAGCTCGAGGCCGAAGTGGCCTCGCTCAAAGAGCAGCTCGATGCTGAGAAGCTCAAGGTTTCACCGGCGTCGGGCGGCGGCACGACGCGGGCAGGCGCCAGCATGCTGAGCGAACAGTTCCGGGCGACCATGAAAGAGGAGCGGAAGAAGTTCCAAGAGGAGCTGAGAGTAAGTCCACGCTGCATTTTCTACTCTGCCGTCCCCAGAGTATCCTTTTTCTATTGAGTGCTGTCCGAAAGCTGACTCTTGTGTAGAATGAACAGACGCAAAGAAGAAAACTGGAGGAGGAGGTCAGGGCACTCAAGCGAGCAGCCGGGCCTGGCAAGAGCCCTCTCAGTCCACGGTAGCGATGTGGAGAGACGGGAACGGGTTGTCTCTCTGGTGGTGCTTGTTTGTGGCCCATTGGATCTTACTTTCCACCTTCCTTTCGGTTGAATTTCTGCAGCTGTACGAGCCGCATTAGCGTATCGGAGTCTACCGGCGCCTTTGATTTCGTTGATTTCGTTGTTTCCGTTGATTGTGTCTCTCTTTGCGCGTCCGTCTTACATTTCCGTTGTTTCTATTGCCCTTTGCATTTGGCCTCTCTTCCTTGGACACTCTGTCGATGTAGTTATTTTTCTTCTCAGGCATTCTTGGATAGCCGTTTAGGGCGGCCTGGTTGGCATACATGGGGAGCACAAACGTTGGTTTGCTAGACGGGATCTGGACAGATGTTCCATCTAGGGGTTCTTGGATCGTTCGGCTATCTCGAGCCAAGAGGATGTTTTAAATGATGCTTGCCCTCCTTTTCTTTGCCGCGTATTGGCATCTCTGGACGCCGTGTCGGTGTTTGTTGGCGGGATGTCGAGGCGATGTGCTGCACGTGACAGTTACGCAGCAACAACGATGGGCCTCCAGTATCAAATCGCACTGTGTGACTTTTTCTATCATGTCCGCATAGTTCCGTCATCGAAAAACCTCTGGGGCCTGGTGCCACTGCTCTCATCCGTTCTTCGCAGCATCGCTGAGAGCTCTTCTAGCACACGATTCTTTGTACATCCTTGGTGTCCCGTTTTCGAGTAGCTGTTTCCGCCGACGAAGTACAACGACCGCGGGAGCAAATGGGCGACGACAAGGCCGCCGCCGCCGCCGCCGCTCCGACAACGGAGATGAAGGTCGATCCGGCGCGCGCCGCCGTGCTGGCCGCCAACCTTTCGGCGGTCAAGGACCGGTTGGCCGCAGCCGCCGGTGGCAGGTAAGCCCCCGCCTCCTCCGATACAGACCGAGGAGCGACAAAAACAAGGAGACGCCGTATTCTCACACCCCCCTCCCTTCCGGGTAGACACGTCCGCCTCGTTGCTGTGAGCAAGCTTAAGCCAGCCAACGACATCCTCGCCCTGCACCAGCCAGACGGCTCCGGAGCGTTGGAGAGCCAGGTCCATTTTGGCGAGAACTATGCGCAGGAGCTGCGCGACAAGGCGCTGCTGCTGCCTCGTTCGATCAAATGGCACTTTATCGGCGGTCTACAGACGGGTGAGTTTTTTTTCATTACTGTCTTTTTTTGCAGTTGCCTCTTTCTTTGTCTTTTGTAAAGTTTCGTGTGCTTTCAAGGCAGGGACCTTGACTCCGCCTCCTCCTCCTCCTCCTCCTCCTCTTGTACTAACATTCCTGGCAAGGCCACTGCAAAAACCTCGCCCGCATTCCCAATCTGTGGTGCGTCTCCAGCGTCGACTCCCTCAAAAAGGCCAAGCTGCTGGATGCCGCGCGGGGGGCGTTTATTAGCGCCGAGGCCGCGGCAGCCACTCCGGCCACCCCGGGACCCCTTCATATCCACGTGCAGGTCAACACGTCAGGCGAGGAGAGCAAGTCTGGGTGCAACCCGGGCGAGGATACGGTAGCACTGTGCAAAGCCATCGCCGAGGAGTGCCCGAGCCTGCGGCTGCTGGGCCTGATGACGATTGGCGCGATTGCGCGGAGCCACGCCGTGGCCCCGGGCGACGGCGAGGAGGCGGGGTCCCACGCCTCCGAGAACCCCGACTTTGTCGCGCTCCGGGAGCAGCGCGACCTGGTGAGCCGGGCGCTGGGCATCACCTCGGCGGCTGACGCGCTCGAGCTTAGCATGGGCATGAGCGACGATTTCGAGAGCGCGGTGGCGTCGGGCAGCAGCGAGGTGCGGATCGGCAGCACCCTCTTTGGGCAGCGGCCGGCAAAGGCGGATGCAAAGCTTACTGTCTGAGGGCAGGAAGGGGAGGTCTTGGTGGTGCCACGAGAATATATGTATATATACATGAATGGAGAATGAATAGGTTCTCGAACCTTCCTTTCTCCTCCCCGGGATTGGCATCAATCGAATGGCCTCCTTTTTGGGGTGGTGCAGGGCTGCGTTCGTATTACTAGAACATTGCAGGGCGGGACAAAACAAAACATACATAAAGATACGTAAAAACAAAAAGATAAACAAGCTGGCACGCAAAAGGCAACTCGACCACCCGCGCACACAATGGTTGCCCTACCGTTCTATGTCACCTCTTTGGTGGTATTCTCCCACGAAGTGTCAAAACGCCCAACACAGCAGCATAGGATCTTTATTGCAAGAGTCCCTCCACAGACGAAGTATGATAACTCACCGTTTCTCTTTGATGCAGGCTTGATGATCGCCCCTCTCGAATAGGGCCCTCCGAGACAAAGCCATGAAAAAGCCAGACCTATGAATGCCCGCTATCGACAGCGAAAGGGGCCGACTGTCTTCAGTATCTTTTCTTCCCTATCACCCCTAATAGGGTGCTTTTGTTTCTCCCGCCTCGCTTTGTCAATAAGCAATCACGACAACAGAGCTGACGTCGGAGTCTGTGGGGAGAGCTAGAATGAAAGGCTATGAAGAAAACCCGCCGACAGAGATAGTTCTTCTTTTTCTTCATATTTCATAAGCCTGTTCTTCAGACGACTACCGGAAGTACCTGCCCCGTCTGGCAGTTGGTAGACTTGCCGCACTGCAAAACAATGAGAGGGAGCAGGGGCGGAATGACATTTTCCGTGAACACTCATGTCCTGTGCATCCAAGACAAGCAGCGCTGGGAAAAAGGGGGATGCTCTGCAATGCCCGAGGGGCAGTCTCCAGTGGAACATAAACAGGTAGTCGCAGCAGGACGCCCCCGGGGAAATGATACAAAATGCCGTCCATGTCGTTGTGAGCTACTTGGCAAACAACGAGTGTGCGACGCATTCTAGTCGTCTTACCACAACGAGATAATATATCTTACAAAAACAACCCCAGCCATTAGCCTTTGTTTGCCGGTGCTACTATTCCCGGTTCCCGTCTTTCATAGGCCGTACTTCTTCCCGGCCGCTCGCTTGTCTTTTGCCCGACAAATCAAGAAAGAAGGGATGAGGAGAGCGAGAGAGCGTTTGTACGGAGGACGTCTCTGCGTGGCGTCGGACCTCTGCCGTTCCAGCCCGCCTGGTCCGACGTCTGATAGCAAAAGGCACTACGATGTGTGTTTTGCTGCAAAGCCGTTTAATTACGATGCATATCTTATGTATTAACTTCATTATCGTTTCCCACCCACCCGCCTACTGTACACACCGTGAGGACCCGCTTCCTTCACCGAGTTTCAGAGAATCAAACCACACTCCGGCGTGCCCCGACCATCGCTTGTGTGTGTAAGTGTATCTTGTCTTACCGGCAGCCTGCCCCTGATGGGCTTCCCCTATTTTATTTCCGGACAAGTAGAGAGAACAAGATCGAAAAAGAAGCGGCTGGGTGCCCACAACGGAGAGAGCGACGGCTGCCGCCCGTGTCTTGCCACACCACCCCACACGGACCGCCGTTCTAGAGCAGCATGGTTTTTCTTCACTGGGGGGGCCCGAGGCCCTTCCTAGAGAAAGTCGCTGTAGCGTTTCTTCTTGATCCATGCCCCGTATCCTACTTGTGCAAGCGTATCGCATAGGAAGGAGGGAAGTACGACGTATTAGTGCACACAAATATCTTATGTCGTAGGGGGGCGGGAACGCGTTGTGCTCCACACGCGCCCTTTTCTCGAGACGCTCGATGGAGGAAAAGACCAAACGATGGCCATGCTGGTGTCGCATCATCTTACTTTCTCTCTCTCTCCCCTTCCGTCAATTGTCCTCTGGGTGTCACCAGCATGGCGCATACGTCGTACTCATAATAGCGCTCGGTAAGGACGCGGGAAGTCGTAAGGACGGGACTAACAAGAAAAAAGCGACAGCTCACCTTTCATGCCCGTGGGGAAGAGCGGAAAGGTGCTTGTAGTTCGGACGAGAGAAGAACACATCCGAGTGGAGCGCTTTGGGGGTAATACCTCTTTGCTGATACGAGAGTGCCTAGCAACACATTTTCCGGCTCAACGGTTAGCAAAACGGCATTCCCGCCTCCACAATTCTCACGGAAAAAGAGAAGGGGGGGGGGGGGGGGGCGTAAGAGTGGAAAAGAGTTACGAGAAACAAGAAGGGCCTGCTGAAGCTGTTGATCTCGTCGCGTGGGTGACCGGGGTAGTGTTCAATGAGGAAGCGGGCTCGGCTTTGCGCTCCATACAGGCGATGCATTGGCAAAGGTGTCCGAGCTGTTCGAAAACGTCGTTTGCGTGTCGATGATACGCAAAAACAAGGCCAAGGTGCTGTGGCGTTGTTTGCCCGTGTCTCCATGGTAGTGCTTCATACCCGGATAGACTCACTGCATGGCGTACGAGTACGAGTGGGACATGCCACATGTGAGAAGGCAACAACAGCCGGGGTGTCAGTGTTGCAACGCTTGCTGAGGCAGACACGAAATATTGGGAGAAAAAAAAAGAACAAATCGACAGACTAAAAAGCCTTCTTCCTTTCCCGAGTTCGATTCCTCATGCAGCCTAGTGGTGTACCAGAGAGAAAAGACGCAGACCTGGGCTGGGCCCGGTTTGTCCTCGTTTCCTTTCTTTCTCGCTTTGGTAAATTGGCTTTCCTGATTCGGAAACGTTGTCGACGAACAGAGAAGCTTCCGAAACGGCTGGTAGAAGGGGATCCTGGGGCAGGGGGAGAAAGGGGGAAAGGGGGGGGGGGGGGGGCGTGGGAAACTACAGAGCACATGTAGGCATTTACGTCGTACTCGTAATTAAAGAGCAAGGTTTGTCGGATACTTGGGTCGCAAGTATCTTACCAGCAACTACCCCAGAACGGGCAAAGCCCTGCAGCAGACTTCCCTGTAAAATGGCAAGGCCGGGAAGGGTTGGTAACCGGCTAGGAACCCGTCCCGTGGGCCTGGGGGAAGAGATTAGCAGGCGAAGGGGCAAGTAATTCGAGAACGTCGTACTCGTGGTGCCCTGGGAGACGAGTGGAGCGGCCAGGCCTGGCCAACCTCTTCTGGAACGCGTCGAGGAGGGCTACGACGTCCAAGTATGGAGTATCCTACTTGTGCAGCGCAGTTGGGGCTCTACGATGCTCATTGTCAACTCTGCGGGGCTCTATTCATCGGCCGCCTGTCCGGTGTCAGAGGCGCATGGCTAAAGGGGGCATCCGTCGTGGGTCCCAGCACGTTGCAAAAGGAACTGTCAAAAACGAGCAGGAAGGCCTTGGAGCCGCAGAAAAAAAGGCGCCACGCTTGTTAGATGCAATGTGCTGGGTTGCCCCCGGTGGGCCACATAGAAGCGGATCACTTCCCCGGTCCCAAGCGCCAGGAGAAGGCTGGCAAAGCAAACCGAAACGTGCATGGTCAAGAAAGGGTGCTCTGGCGTTTTGGCCAAAGTTCGCCTTTCCCGCAGGGGGGGAGGCCCCGGGGTCCAGATGAGCAGATGAGCGGTGGGTTGTCCTGCATGAACGGCATTGCGTGGCTGGGCTTGAACGTGAGGGGGAGAGGGAGAGGGACCGGACGAGAAGAAAGAAGAAAAACGAGAACAAAAACAGAGCCCCCTTTCCCGAGTTGGGATCGACAAGGTCAAAAAGGGGCACGGAGCGTCTCTGAACAAGGAAAGAAAAGGGGGCCTGGACTCTAGCCATGCTGCCGTCTCCTAACACCTGCAGGTCGGCAACCCGGATGACTGCCGAAGCGCATGCAGGCACACAGGCCCCTTCCCGGCCCCTCCCCCTGGTGAAAAGCGGATGGACACTCGTTGTTGCAGCAGACGCGTGTGCTCGGGGCGGTCTGGTGCGCAGGAAAGATTCGGATCCGAGGCCGTACAGGGCATAGGCGCATGTACAAGTAAATATACGAGTGCTGCGTAGATATGCGGTGAGAAGGAGTGCCGGTCAAAGAGAGCGTGTGCGCGCGCGCACGCGCGCGCCCTCCCCTCCTTTCCCTTTCGACAGCCCACAGCTCTGCATAAACAAGTACAGTACTACGACTCCAAGTTTGCTACGTCTCTGCCGTTGCACCGGGATGCATGACTGAAGCGGTCCGGGTGCTGACAGGGACGTGAGGCTGGCCGTGGCGGCGTCGAACCCCTGGACCATAAGCGAAAAAGCCGCGCAAGAAGGACGGAAACAAGGGTGAGGCTCCATAGATACATGATCATGTCAATGCTCCGCATCTCTCTCTCTCTCTCTCTCTCGGGACGGCGAGAAAAGATGACAGGTGAGAAGGAAGAAAAGGGGGTTGCAGCCAGACATGCACCAAAGAAGGGGGGGGGGTGTTCATATGTGGGCTCCTCGATCCCTCTGCATCTTCTCCTCATTTAGGCACGCGTCTCGGGAGTGGGCCTGGCCCAGCAAAGAAACCCTTCTCCCGACCGATCGGGACCAGCGGAGGAAAATACAAGGCGGTTTTCAGGGGGCGGAGCTTTCTTTCCTATTCTGTCCCGTTTTGCGCTGTCTTGACCATCGAGCAGAGGAGGCGGTGCAGGGCAGAACTGCAAGCGAAGCACCCCTGATCTGCGTAGATGTTTGTTCCGGGAACCTCGACAAACAACAGGAGAGTCGAGGCCCAGCCACAGCCCAGCCCCAGCCCAGTCTATGATGGTGGAAGGTTGGCTATTTCGGGAGCCTGCCAAGGAGGCTGAGAGACTCAGAAGCTCCTCAAGGGGATTGAATCTTTGCGACGGCGGCCGTTGAGAGAACAGCTCGAGGATGGCGTTGTGCAGACGTCCATGTCCGTCACATGATGAGTCGGAGATGCGCCGGATGCCGATTGGAAGGCAGCCCCTGTCTCCGCTGCTGTCCCGGCTGCGGCTGTTCTCTCCCTCTCTCTCTTTGGGCGCTTCTTCGAGGTTCCTAGACTGCCATTGGCAGAAGAGACTGCCATTGGCAGAAGAGAGGCGGCAGAAGCTGGCCAGTCGGCCACCAGAAGCAAGAAACAAGAGGAACTCGGCCCAGATATTGGCCACACCCCCCCCCCCCAATTGTTTCTTCTTCCTTTTCTCTCTTTCTTATAGGCCAGCGAGGGAACCGCGAGCACGCTGTTATCACACGTCACAGGAGGCGCTCGCTGGTCGTACGTGGGTGCCTCGCTCTGGTTTGTTGCCATCTTCTGTTGCAGTCAAGGCAAAAATAGCAAGGAAAACAACACGCATACGACAGGCGCAGGCGAAATCTCGCTCCCTTGTTTCAAACGGTTCTGCTGCCCTCAGCTAAAATCAAGTCTGTTCGCGGGTTGTACACGTATCTTGTTTGTACTTGTATGTTGGATATCTTAACTACGGGAGTAATGCCAGGGAAAGGGGGGGAAGCAGGGGAGAGGGGGGCGTGAATGCAAGACGGGGAAGGGGGAAAGGGGAGAACGGGTTGGCCACGAGTTCGCTTTTCATATTCAGGGTCTTCTTTTGCCATCGGAAGGCATACTCCGTACGCGATTGATGTATCCGTATGATGCCCCTGTCCACTCGTGAAGGAGCAAGACACAAATGAGGATGTGCAGACGGACCCGCAAAGCCGCTGAAATACGACATGAGGATGCGGCCCTCTCAAGAAGCGCACTTTCATATCGTTTTGGCCGGCGTCGTATTATCATGGATCATCTCACAAATGGGAGCGTCGTACGGTGAACGGAGCACTCTCTCCATCCTGGTCTTGAAGCGTCCGAAATTTTCGTCCCTGGGAGCCCCATGCAGGTTTTTCTTGGGGGCAAATCATAAAGGAGGGAGAAGAAGACGCAATTCGTGACAGGGCAGAGCAGGTGTGTCTGCGCCAAGAAAAAAATAGCTTGTGTGGTCGGACATGTCTCGGGTATCTACGAGTAAGATACGCAGGAGGCTCAAGGAGTACAGAGAGAGAGAGAGAAAGAGCCAAAACACAGAGGGGCACAGAAACACGCCGAAAATATAACAATCAACCTAGCTACACGGCACGGTGGCAGATCAATCCTTCTCGTGCTTTCGCCGACTATTTCGGGATACGACAAGAGACACGACGAGCCCCGGTCTGGGGGGGAACGAAATGAGAAGAAAAAGAAAGGGGAGGCTGTTGCTGTTGTGTAAAGGATATGCTGCCAGTTGTCTCACACCTCGGCGAGGCTGAAGCTCATTGTCGTAGAAAGGTGTAGGCTTTATGTTTATTTTATTTTTAGATTCGTTCTTTATTCATTTTGAGTTCCAGACAAAAGCCGTAATCACACGAGCCCTCTCCCCCTTTTCTTTCATTGTTCTTTCCCTTTTTTCCGCTTCGGTTTCGGTTTGTTTTGGGCTCATCGCCTTGAACAGACAACCAGTCATGTTGCCATACCCAGGCGCCGTTCTTTTGGAATCTTCCGGGGGCTGTTCACGTGGTAATGTAGCATTCCCCTACTTTCATTTCGATCAAGGCGTAGCTTGATAGCCGAGCCATCAGTAGCCGTTGAGAGCCTAGGGTCGTGGATGGGAAGAAACAGGGAGAGACACATACAGATAGACAGAGAAATAGCTTCTCCATAAACACACACAGGCCTCTCTGGTCCGAGATTGGAAGCACCAGGGGGACCGGCCGGTGGATGATTCATGGGCGGGCGGGGACTAACTGTCTTCTAGAAGGGTTCCCGCATGCAGCAGAAGCAAAAAGGAAAGGTGGCAAGGAATAGGCGACTCTGCTGCCAAATTACACTCCCCCCCGCCCCCGGCCCCGGTCTGGGCTGGAAAGCTCCGTACAAGTACTCCGTACACGTGGTATTAATATTAATTTGGGAGAGAAAGCGGATAGAGCGAAAGAAGTACGAAACAGAAGACCGAGCTTCCAACGAAGAGGGAGAGGGAGAAAGTAAAGAAAGAGATAGCCAAACGCGGAACGAGAACCGGTCCCTAGGCTGTTTCGGCCTCCCCTGGTTCTGCCTCGAGTCCGCTATTTGCCGCCAAAAAAAAAAAAAACGGTGAGGGATTATCACAGCCAAGATCAGCACTCTTCCTCTCCCACCATGGGAACGTCCACTCTCTCGTACAGCGAAGACGAGAGACAAGATAGTAAGATACTCTTCGGGTGTTGGAGCCGGCGTCAAGGATGGGGGAGAAGAAATGGAAAAATGAAAAAAAATGAAGAGCCACCCACACCCTCTCTTTTCGTCTTCGTCGTTTAAAAGACACCAAGCCTAAGAAAGGGAAAATAGTGCGAGAGGGGGGTGGGGGAAATAGAGTGAGACGGCGTAAACGGAAAAGAAAGACGGAGAGAGAGAGACAAAAGAAGAAGGAAGAAAAATCCCTCCATCCTCCCCCAAACCGTCTGCAAACCTCTTTCCTGATCGGGCTGCTGGGTAAAACAGGAGCAGGTAGCCGGCAGAAGACATCAAACAGTGGCCAGAAAACGACCTGCCAAGAGAGCCGTTATCCTCAGACGACACCCGTCTCGGGCTCGGCCGGTCCGGGTGACAAACAGGAACGACCAGGGCAACGGCACGACCGTTTGCTCGTTCCTCCCTTTTCCTCTCAGCCCCCCTCTGATCTGTGACTCGCCGAGGGAGTGTTTGTGTGTTGCGAGTGTGTGTCTCTCATTTGATGATGCATTGCGACGAGTCTTTGTCCCCCCCTTTTTCTTTAACCTGATACACGGAGCTGAAGTGCTGGTGAAGCTCGAATAAAGGGGGGGGGGGGGGGGGGGCGGTTTTTTTGGGGGGCTGGCGGGGGGGCC